>JAQJVL010001768.1:0-147670 GCA_035578905.1 Stictocephala bisonia
TTGAATACAAAAATAAAATCACTCAAGAAATGTATAATGCTAAACTAATTAATTAAAATCCAAATAGATCAAACTTATTAATTTACTACAGCAAAAAATAGTAGGCTATGTATTACGATGAAAAACTCACTAATTGGGTGTTTTATTTCTACAAATTATAATCGATGTTATGTTTGATAGTTGGTCCAACGAGACTGGAACACAAAAATGGGTTTCTCTTTGCAGGCGAGGGTACTGTGTGTTATTAAACATGTCTCTTATCGAAAAGCATAGAATGTCTTCTCTTTGAATAGTTATCATTATTACGTAATATGGTTATATAATACATTTTTAACCAGGAAAAAAATAAATTTGTAATTTGTATAGAACTCTATTGGAAAGAATACTTACCAGCAATTGAAGTGTTGTTTCAAAAGTACTATTTTGTACTTTTGATGTGTAAAATCAACCAATAAGCTATGCAATTAGTATAATAGTCTTATTTTTTGTATTGTCTAGAATATTTTACAATACTGCATAACGCATAAAAACACTGCTTATCATTTTTTAAGCTCTTTAAACCCCCAAAAATGTACTTTACATTAAATGTTGAGTGGGGTTACGTTCAGGTTGTGTTATATACGTTACGGTTGAGATATTCCGTCTCTCCTGCAGCTGACTCAAAACGTAGTATTACAAAGTTGGTTGTTAATTAAACTTATTAATAATTATCATTGATATTTGTCGATTTATTTAAAATTAGTATTGATCCCACCAACCCACCCATACACGTGCGGTAGTATTTTGACCCACCCACCCATACACGTACAGTGGTAATGTGGGTGTATGGGTGGGTAATAATAACCTTTTCAAGGTAAATAATTCACGCCTAAATAATTACCTTGAAAAGGGGCAATTATTTAGAAAAGCATGAATTGAAGGAATAAATTATAAAAAAATGACAGGGGAGATAAGAAGCTGACATAAGTTTAGGATAACAAGCCAGCTGATCATTCTTTAATTTATCAGCAAACCCCCCTCTCCCCCCTCTATTAACCCTATTTTAAGTCCAGAATCTATCTTCAAATTGAATTCAACAAACATTAAGTATTATATGCTTTCCTTGCTTGTGGCTAGCTACCCTTATATATATAGTATATATCTGTTTTTATATAATCCTAGCTGAACCCGCCTGCTTCGCTGGTCATAATATTGAGTTTGGTAAAATTTGTTTAAGGACTTGCAATAAAAATATAAGTAACAATTCCAACAATTTCAAGAACATTAACAAATTACTTAAATTAAATCAAAGTAAATACTTTGTTTTTGAAAAACAATATAATTATTTAATCTAATATCCAAGTTAGAACATCTGATATTATGTGTAATTTATTTAGAAATGCGCCAAAACTAATATTTAATCTTTGTAAACATAACCTGTCCTTTTAATTAAGTGAAACTAATTATTATTGTATCTGAATAGTCTGTTTTCCAAGTTATTTCCGTTGATTAGGCCTATTAAATAGTAAAATAAATAAGGCCCATAAAATAGTAATTCTATTAAACATGGTTGAGTGTTTACTAATAGTAACATTTACATAGTGCTAATTTAACTAATATCGCAGATAACTATTTATCTTTGCTAATACGTAGTAAAATCTCAATTAAATAATTACAATAACACATGGTTTTGACATTTTAAAGATTGTTATACCACGTTTTTATTTACAATCTGTTTTTGTGCAAAACGATAAGTAAATACTAATCTATATATATAAAAGGCAAAGCCCTCACTGACTCACTCACTCATCACTAATTCTCCAACTTCCCATGTAGGTAGAGAGCTGAAATTTTGTGCACTGTTTCTTTAGAACTTAAATAGGACAACTAAAGTATTTTCATTTTGATAAAGTACTCCTAAGGGGTATAAAGCACCCTTAAAAGATTGGTCCATAAGGATAACATTGGGTTGATTTTAGTAAATTAATAACAGCTGTTTTGTAAATAAATAAACATGTCTATTTTGAATGTTTGACATTATACTATTTAATATTTTACTATGAGTTTAATCTTCAGCTGTTAAACAAAAATAAATGAAATGAACACTCTTGAAATAGGCTAAATAGGTGGCAAAGCAATTAGTGTGAGTGAGATACTGTAACTAAATTTAATATTGTGATTTTATGTTATATAGTTAATCTCCTATTTTTTGTATTGAACAGTTACATGCCGAGGCCGAAGGCCGAGGTGTATCAATTGCAGCGAGCATCGGGGTTGGCAAGCGAAGCATGCAGGGGTGTCCCCTAGTCTATACCTATAAAAGGCAAAGCCCTCACTGACTGACTCACTCACTCATCACTAATTCTCCAACTTCCCATGTAGGTAGAGAGCTGAAATTTTGTACACTGTTTCTTTAGAACTTAAATAGGACAACTAAAGTATTTTCATCTAGATAAAGTACTCCTAAGGGGTATAAAGCACCCTTAAAAGATTGGTCCATAAGGATAACATTGGGTTGATTTTAGTAAATTAATAACAGCTGTTTTGTAAATAAATAAACATGTCTATTTTGAATGTTTGACATTATACTATTTAATATTTTACTATGAGTTTAATCTTCAGCTGTTAAACAAAAATAAATGGAATGAACACGCTTGAAATAGGCTAAATGGGTGGCAAAGCAAATAGTGTGATTAAGATACTGTACCGAAATGTAATATTGTAATTTTACGTTATATAGTTAATATACAGATTTTTGTATTGAATAGTTACATGCCGAGGCCGAAGGCCGAGGTGTATCGAGCGCAGCGAGAATTGGGGTTGGCATGCGAAGCGTGCAGGGGTGTCCCCTAGTAATATATATATATAAACAGAAAACAGGAAATACAATTTTTTCAGCAACAAACTTAACAAAAAGCAATAGATCGAGTTATGATTTTCATTGGTAATGGGTCCTTAAGTCTAAAGTATTAGAGCGTTTTAGTCTGTATACATGTTCATTGTTGTCAAGCAGATTTATAGCAAGATAGTTTGGATGATTTTCTAGTATATAAAAATAAGGTTAACTTAATTGCTGAATTTCTTCTTCGATAAATGGTATTTTAACAGCATGATGACGAGTGCGGCTGTTTACATACCATGGGGCCTGAAATTGATCGTATAACTTATAACTGGAACCTCTGAAGAATTTGGATGGTGGAGTCACTGGCTGTTCCCCAAAACTGTACACCATAAGTCCAAATTGGTTTAAGAATAACTTTATAAACTAATATTTTGTTTTAAATTTAAAGTTTTAAATAGGAGCCAGGATAACTGTCTGAATTTCAAATTTAGCTGTAAACGTTTGTTCCAAATGTGAGGTCACCAAGTAAGTATCCTTTCTAGGTGCATTCCTAAGTATTTTACCACATTTACTTGATATATGAATACATTATTCAATGAAACTGAAGGACAAGTGTTTTGTTTAAGTGTAAATGTTACATGAACTAATTTTTCTTCATTAACTCTTATACACCACCTTTTTAACTATTTTTATAAGAAGTTTAGATGTGTTTGTAGCATTATTGAAGCAGACAGTTGGTTTTTATGGGATGCCAAAATGGATGTGTCGTATGCAAAAGTTGCCCTGTTAGTTAGTCCATTTTATTATGTCTGAAGTGTAAATTATAAACAGGATATGGCCAAGAACACTATCTTGAGACACACCTGATTCAATTCTGTGAAAGGTAGATAAAGCATCTTTAAATGTTATTTGAAAATATCTATTCCTGAGGTAAAACTTGATCAAATTGTAGAATGTGTGAGGGAGCATGAATGTTATCTTAAATAACAAACCTTTGTGCCAAACGTTGTCAAATGCTTTACTGACATCCAAGAACACAGCAGATCAGTATTGTTTTTTCTCTAGATCTTGTTGGATTATATTATACACTCGATTTACTTGCTCAGCGGTAGATTTTGTCTTCGGAATCCAAACTTGTGAGCAGGAATTGTCTCTACCATTAATAATTGGAATTAGACGTTTTAGAAGCAGTTTTTCAAATACTTTTGACAGTACAGGAAGAAGACTTATGGGCCTATAAGAGACCACTTGGTAAGAGGGTTTTCCAGGTTTATTTATAACTATAAGTTGGAATATTTTCCACTGAGTTTGAAAGTATTCTAGAATTAGTACTGCATTGAATGTTAGGGTTAGAACAATGAAGGCTTTGCCAGAAAGCTCCTTAAGGGCCTTACCCGTTATTAATCATATCCTGGTGATGTTCTTGCATTTAAATCTTGTTGAATGACCGACGTTACTTCACTTACAGTTACTGGATCAATTGAGAGTTCCATTTCAGTAGGTGATTCAAGCAGTTCATTAAGTTCATGGCTAATTTCAACACCAGTGTCATTAGACTGGAAGACGTTTTAAAAAAATTTGAGAAAACTGAACTTTATTTAAACTGAACGTTTTAAAAAAATCCGGACTGCTCTTCACCCACGAACCATCTTGCTTCTTAGTCGGAGGAATTGATGTTCTTGGCTGTTTTATATGTATTGTAGTTTTCAATAATGAATAGTTTGTAGACTCAGAAGAAGACAAGTTCGAGGTAAAGTCACTGAACCACATATGGAAAATGTTATCTTTTTGTAACATCTGTGTGATCATAACATAATATTATTAATAAATTAAACTTAATATTTGCTAAAGATATGTAAAATATTTTTAGTCTTTGGTGGCAAAAATGAAAAAGTTCTACGTTGTGAGAACGGTTAGTACATTTGAGTCCACAAGCACGGTTTTAGGTATTACGCGCATCTCCCATGACGTCATATGGGCGAAATAGCAAAATTAAACACAACAATTCTGTTATATGATAACAATTATTATTACAATTCCTACTTATAAGTGGTAAATAACTTTCTTACTACTCAGCTGAATGTTTCTTTGTAATTGGTAGATTTAATTACCAGTATTTAATAGAATACACAACAAATCAACTGATTTCGCCCATGTGACGTCACAGTCTACTGCGTAGCCTCGTCTTGATACCTACCACGGTAACTAGAATAATAGTTATCGTGATACCTACTACGGCAACTAAAAAAATTATAAAGATCACGCTCATAGTTCGCTGTAAATTTTACACTGAATGTAGTAATAGTCAGTAATTGATCATTCTCATGATGATATTAAAATATCACAATGAGTATTATATTAAGTGGGACTCTATTTGAAAGTTGTACAAATATTCAATACAAACCAGTACTTAAAAAAAAACAATTGGGTGTGCGTCGGACCACACGGTGGAAGTTATACTTCTTTGGTCATTCTCATACACCCACTCACGCACACAAACAGACAGGATATATAAATGAAATATAAGACATTTTTCAATATTATTCAATATATTTATCTTCAATATATTATACGTGACTTCATTATTATATTATACACCTATATTATCATTATCAGTAATTTCTTGGATTAAATTTCTTCGATTAACAATCGATTAATCGATAGTTCTTAAAAATTTGTTCTTACTTTTCAGCGTGACGCGGTTTCTCGACCAACATCCCATCCCAAAGTGTCTAACGGGCGCAAAGAAGTATAACTTCAATATAAATTATCTTAATAATCTACGTACATATTTAACGGTTGGTTAATATTTTGAGATGACTCCATTGGTTTCTCCAATTAATCCAATTAAAAGACGGTTGTTTTAGTTTTTTTTTTCTTTTTTTTTTTTTTTTGACAAATTTTTATTTACAATCTGTTTTTACAAAAACAATGAGTAAATGCGATAACATTATACAAGTAACATGCAGTTAGTTAATGTTCATCAACAAAACTAACAAAGAATAAATAATATTTACAACATCATTCCCTGAAACGAGAATCTAGGTCTAGCACGTGAAATCGTTTAAGTCTATAAACATGATCACTGTTGTCCAGTAGGTTTAGTGCCAGGGAGTTTGGATGGTTTTCCAATTTTGAAATGTATTTTGAACTGAATCTTGAAATTTCTTGTTTCACTTTTGGAATTTTGGTGTCCTGATGGAGTATGTTGTTATTTATATACCATGGAGCTTGGAGAATACAACGGAGAGCTTTATTCTGAAATCGTTGAATTATTTCAATATTTGTATTACTTGCTGTACCCCAAAGTTGAATTCCGTACGTCCAAATGGGCTTTAGAACTGTTTTGTAAACTAAGAGCTTGTTTTCTAGAGAAAGTTGTGAGTTTCGAGATAAAAGCCAATAAAGATTCCTAAATTTTGAATTTAAAGATAACCTTTTATTCCAGATATGACTTTGCCAAGTGAGTCTCCGGTCGAGTGTCATTCCGAGGTACTTAACTTCATTTACTTGAGGTATTAGTACGTTGTTGATGGAAACTGGAGGGCACGTGTCAATTTTTGTAGTAAATGTAATATGAGCAGATTTATTCTCGTTGACAGCAATTTTCCACGTCTTGAGCCAATCAGACAAGTCATTAAGAGCTAGCTGGAGTGAGTGTGAAGCTGTGATTGGATTGTGATGAGTAGTGATGAGCGCAGTGTCGTCGGCGAATGTAGCTATTGTTACGTCAGGGTGAACAGGTGTATCAGCAGTGTATATCGTGTACAAGACTGGAGCTAACACACTTCCTTGAGGAACACCCGCTTCTTGTTTGTGTAATTCACCGTAAGCATCTTCATACTTGACTCTAAAATGTCTGTTGGATAAATATGAGTTGAAAATATTGAAATAAGTATGAGGAACTGAGACCCATCCCCCCACCAAAGCTGGAAAGCGTGCCAACCGGGGAATGGCTCAAACCAAGTCGAGCGATGGGATCACGGGTGGCAGTTGGAGGGTCCAAAATAAAACTCGGCAGCTGAGCAAAACTACTTATATTATCATGAAAACCAAAAAAAAAAATTAATTAATCAAACTTGGCAGAAGGCCACAACAAAAGGAGGCAGAAGGCCGCAATATAAATTCCACTTAAATAAATAACAAGATAACTAACATTAACAAATTAACACACAATAATAACAAACGCTATAAATACCACAAACTCTACAAATACCAAAGTGAACAATTACCAACTACAGGGTGTATGGCCTATCTGCAGTTTTGGCCTGAGACACCCAAAACGTAAGACAAATTATTAAAGAAACAAATAAAAGTGAAAAGAAAATTTATAAAAATTTTGATAACCCCAATTAAGCCGGCAATTTGGCCCACATCCCTTGATTCCACCGAGGCCAGGGAGTAAGCCGGATTCCCTGGGCAGCTCCGAATAGAAGTTAACTAAAAGCACAATAATCCCCTTTTGGTGAGTTTAAAAATTAAACAATTTAAAAAAAAATATAACACGGTACCGTTCTATTATCCCCGGACATCAATAATACAATTAACAACGAAAAAATAAATAACGATCACTAGGCCTAAACATAACAATAAATAACAACAAAACTTAACCATAGGGACCTAACAAAATATAAAATCCAAAGAATATAACAATAAAATAAACTAATTAAATAAATAACAATAAATATCAACGTTTTCTTCTTTTTTTTCTTAAATTGTAATGTTTGAAGTGTCCCCATGGCTGTTTCTTCACTTTCTCCAAACAGTTTTAGGCCTAGGCACACATATATCCACAAACTTTTTTTCTTCTTTTGTTTTTATATATTTTTTGTTTTTTTATAAATCACCCCCAGCTCAGCCGCCGGGAAAAGATGGAAAGAACTGACCTGAGGACTGAAGACTTCTACCACCAAAGATGTAGGGCGGGTAGCGGGCAACTCCAGGCTCCAACATGGTCCTCAGGCCAGGCTAGCAGTGGAGAATATCGAAGTTCCCCCCCGGACGGCAGGCTGAGGGTTGAAAGTCCCACTCAAGGACCCTGGACTGCAAGGTCAAACACAGCCATTAAACACAGTCCAGCCATCACAACAAAATATTCCACATAACAACTGATATAAGAAATGGCAACAAAACAGGAACAGACAAAATTGTACATGATTAAAGCACACTAGAAAATAAAAGGCCTATTTTTAGGCTATGAAAATTTATGTTGGAAAACAGATTTAAGACAAATTACAAATTAACAAATTATAAAAGAATTAATTACGTATATGGAACTAAAAAAAAAATGACAAACTGAATACTAGGCTATGGATACATGAGCAATAGGTTATAACATGAAAATCAAAGAGTACAGCTAGGCTAGGTTATTGGCAAAGAACAAAAAATATGGTAAATCGGTAACTACAACTGTAAAAAGGCTCAACAAAACATTATACAGAACTACTATTGAAAATAAAGGCAGATATAAAAAGCATTAACGGTAATTAACGGTAAAAAGTAACATGGAAGCACATGGCTTTAACCTAGTCTGAGAAACATCTAGACAAAGAACACAAATTAGACAAAACCCTGAAAACACCAGTAAGCCCGTTGAATATTATTTAAACAAAAGTATTTTCACCAAAAGGGTGATTAGATGTCAGAAATTACAAAAGAACACTTACGTTTTGGGAACCTTTCAGCCGGCAACCATGACTTGACGAACGCTGCAAAGAACAAGTGAACAGACAGGCCAACTTGACCGAAGCTGCTGGAACACGGAACGAAACGGAACTGGGCCAACGGCTACCAAGTACACGAAACGCAGGGCAAAAGCGAATCTCAGGCAGCCTGGCAGACAACGACGAAAAAAACGAAACTGTACCGGTCCAAGACCCGGTACAGAACTTTAATTTTAAGCTTGTATAGTAAGCCATCAAACCACACTTTATCAAATGCCTGTCGCACATCGAGGAAGGCTGCTGAACAAAACATTTTTCGTTCAAAACTTTGTTTGATTATGTCAACAACTCGGTGTACTTGTTCGATTGTGGAGTGACTCTGACGGAAACCGAATTGATGGTCTGGAATTAGTTTTTTGTCATCAATAATCACTCGAAAACGTTGAAGGAAAAGTTTTTCGAACACTTTAGACGGGATTGGGAGAAGGCTTATCAGTCTATAGGACGCTAGTTCGTTTGACGGCTTTCCAGGTTTTGCAATCATAACTATTTGTGAAATTTTCCATTGTGCAGGGAAATGACCAGTACGAAGAATAGCATTAAAGAGAATGGTTAAAAACAGAATAGCTTTTCTGGGAAGTTCTTTAAGTATTTTGCCAGTTATGAGGTCATATCCCGGTGCTTTATAAGGTTTGAGATGTGATGTAATGATGTTTTTAACCTCTGACGGTGTAAAAGGTTCTATTGGAAGTGACATCTGGTTTGGAGCTTCTAGTATTTCTTGTACTTCTTGAGTCACATTCACGTTTTGAGCCGTAGTATTGGGTTTGAAAACATTGCACAAGTGTTTAGCAAACAGTTCAGACTTTTCTTGGTTGGTTTTTGCCCATGAACCATCCGGTTTACGAATAGGTGGGATATTCACTTGGGGTCTCTTTAATTTTGCTGTAGCTTTCCACAGTGAATAGTTAGTGGAGTCTGTGGGGGAAAGATTGGAGGTATAGTCATTAAACCATTCATTTTTAATTTGACTTATAAGACGTTTTAACTCTTGAGCAGCCCTGTTGAAATTGGTCTTGTCTCTTGGGTTTCTTGAGTTTTGCCAGATTCGTCTCAACCTTCTCTTTTCTGCTACTTTCCTTTTGATGTGTATAGGATAATTAATAGTATTTCCTTGCCGTTGAATTAGAGGCGTGGCTTCCCAAGCTGAGTTCTGTATAACAGAGTTAAAGAGTTCTACAGCATCGTCTAGTTCCTCGTTCGTTTTCAGTGGCATCTTCAGCGGTAAGTTTTCATTGACTAGCATTTGAAATAAGTTCCAATCTGTGTGCTTGTTGCATAGATTTGCTGGTTTCTCTTTGGTACAAATTGAAGTGCTAAGTGAGGCAATTACAGGTGTATGGTCGGATGTCATATCGAGACTAGATTCTAGGTTGACGTAGTTCTGGGATATGCCTTTAGTTATAAATAAATCCAGTAAGTCTGGAAGTTTCTGCTGATCAGTTGGCCAGTATGTTGGCTGGCCTGTCGACATGTGATTAAAATTGTTGTTATTTATAGAAGATAAAAGTTGGTGACCTCTGGGATTAATAAGCCTAGATCCCCACATGGTATGCTTGGCATTATAATCACCTCCGGCTAAGAACCTATTACCCAAAGAGACAAAGAAATCTGAGAATTGTTGTGAACTTATGTTGTGTCTAGGGGGGCTATATACTGCAGAAACAGTCAGAGGACCAGTCCAGTCTTCAATGACGATACTCGCTGCTTGAATATGATTATATTGATATTTAGGCAACTCATAGTGCTTTATATTGCTTCTGATTAGGATAGCGCTACCACCATGTGCTGTATTATCAGGATGATTAGCAGTGTACAACGAAAATTTAGGAATTTTGAAGTAACTGTTATTAGTAAAATGAGTTTCCGAAATCAGTATGATGTCAATTTTACTGTGGCAAATAAAAGTTTGGAGCTCTTGGTTATGATTAGCCAAGCCGTTAGCATTCCAAATACAAAGTCTTAGGAAAAGGTTCATTTCAATTTTGAGATGACAGTGGTCAATAGGTTCATTAATGTACCTATTTGCTGGCTTTGTTGAAGCATGATCTTTTCAAATTTGTCAATAAAATTTTGGATGGTTTGATTTAGTGAAATCTCGCCGTTTTAGTTTTGATTTTGAAATGTGTAAGTAAATAACAAGTATTTAAACAGCTGTTTAAACTAAGCATAACATTAACATTTGAGGCTTGATCATAACGGTAGTTATTACAGTTTTTATACTTTTTAAAATTAAAAACATCAGTTCGTATGCCTGAAATATTCTATTTTTGTTTCTTTTGGCCAAATGTTTCGTAAAAATAATAATAGTATTATACGCATTTGATGGACTTATTAATAGTTATTAATGGTTATGAAGCCATGTTGTTATTAATGAAATCGGTGATTTAGGAAAAGCAGTTATTGGTTATTAATACATTCAGTGTAACAGGTGAATCAGCTAATACGTCTGTGTGATGTCATTTATACCAAGATTTACTGCGCACCATGTGCGTGATTCCTACCGTATTATTCTAGTAATCGTTGATACCTATCGTATTTTCTATTTATCGTACGTTGTGGTTAGGTTTGGTGCGGTACTTACTTCAGAACCAACCTAAATTACAAGTTGTTTATTCCTACAGCTGATAATGAAACTATTATAAACAATTTTCAAATCGGTTTTCCCATTGGCTTGCATTGATACATCTTAGAGCGCCTGTGGCGGAGCCCTGATAGAATTAAAAAATAAAGATAAGCCTGTGTGTTGCCCAGAGACACTAAGAATGTCCTTGCAAAATGTCAGCTGAATGGGTCCAGTAGTTTTTAATAATGAATATTGAGTAACACACACACACAGACGTCATTAGATTGGTATATAATATCAAGATACTGTACTAGCGGAGTACCCGTCCTTCGTACGGGTTTACGTTGAGTTACATTGTGCTTATTGCATTAAGTAATACAAAACAAGTACCTACTGGCATCTGTATAAGGCAAAAGTGCGTTGTGGTCACGGTACCTCTAGGAAAGAAGATGGTAGATATCACACGCATCTCCTATGACGTCACATGGGTGAATTGGCAACAAGAAACACAAAAATACTGTTCTAATTTCCGTAGTTTACAATTTCAGCTGATAAGTGGTAAATAATCTGCCTGCTATTAAGCTGAATGCTTCCATGCGATTGGTATATTTTGTTTTTTTGATCGCATAATCAAACCAGGTGATTTCGCTCATGTAACGTCACAGTCTACTGCGCAGCCTCGTCGTGATACTCACAGTATTTTCTAGTTACCGTGGTTGTGGTTAGGTTTCGTCCGGTATTTACTTCAGAACTATTTAAGTTGTTTGTTTATTCTAACAGCTGATTAGTGAAACTATTATGAACAATTAATTATTGTCAAATTGGTATTTCCATAGGGGTTGCATTGGTACTTCTTAGAACCCCTTGAGTGGTTTCCTGGGGAAATTTTAAAATAAAGATAGGCCTATGTGTTAACCAGAGCCTCTAAGAATGTCTATGCAAAATTTCAGATGAATGAGTTCAGTTGTTTTTGCGTGATTGAATAAAACACAGACACCACTAAATTTTTATATGATAGTAAGATATATAAATTAGTTCACAATTTAAAGCAACTGCTATAATAAATAGAGTAATAATCTATATTTATAAAAGAGGATGTTTGTGTATATATATATATATATATATATATATATATATATATATATATATATATATATGTTTGAAGTTTATGCGCTGCCAAACCATCCAACCGATCACCATGAAACTTTAGGATGTTGTCCTGTATACTCCCGAGATGGTTTCTGTGAAGTTTGATGCAGATCCGTCCACAGGGTTCCGCCCCACGGGCTCCTAAAGATCCCATGTTATTCAAATGGAGAATCTGAATTGTTTACAAAAAACATATGACTGTGTGGTTTGATGTAGTTTCACATGCCATAAGCAGATTGAAGTTCTCACAACAACAGTACTGTATATGTTTTGATTTATTGTAGTTCTACATTTCACCTTGAGAGTGTAGCACACACTATTACTTGATCAGGTGATCTGTATTTGGTGTTAACCTTTTTTCCTCGATAATTAAAACATGTGGTGAAAATAAAAATAAATAATTATTTGTTTTGCAGTTTAATTTTTATGACATGCCTCCTAAAAAATCTAATATAAAACATGGTAGAAGAAGCAAAAATGCTCGAATTCTTTCAGCTATTAGGTTCTAAATCAAACTCAATATTATGACCGGCGAAGCGGGTGGGTACAGCTAGTTTTATATAAAACATGACAGGTTTCGGCTCTTAGGCCATCTTCAGAGTGTACAAATATATCAAGAAATTTAGATTATCATTGTTTAAAAACTCTTTATTCTGCATTCAACTCTCTTCCACACCATATAAAAACACAAAGTAGCTTGTAATCGTTTAAAATTCTTAAAAATACATATTGATCAGGACAATTTATTGCAGCCTTCAAGAAGCTCTCGAGAGGGTTCCATTATGAGGCCAGATGGGTTACAATTTCATCATTATACAAATAAATTTTTTATTAATATTATCTTTTATCATAATTGTGATGTTTAAATTTATGTTTATGATTATGTATGTTTGTATCATAAATACAGTATATTAATAATTGACATGCACAAAAAACTGTAATATGTTCTGTTGTTTCAATAAAGAAATTTAATTGAATTAAATACGCCAAAGTTGGTCAGGCGACGGTGGTAGTTTTGCCGTGGCGCCAAACACCTTCCTGTGAGTAAGGGGCTTTCCTCCATGAGTAATAAAAACTTTACTTATGCAGAGTAGTTGTATAGGGCATTATAGTAAAAATAGTAATATGCATTGAAAAAATATAAAAAGGTATGAAAGCCTTGGGTCTACGTCTAGACTTCATTTCTGATGTATCTTAAAATATCAGATATTTTAAGACCATATACTGATATATGATAAGAGAAAAGACTTATTTTCTTTGCTTACTTCATACGGCTTAAAAGCACATATTAACTAGCCCAACTCGGATCACAAACCACTCGGAGTCCACAATAGACTACATCATCTCAAACAACAACTACAGTGAAACAATGATCATTGAGCTAGATTTGTCGGACCATAATGCTCAAGTTCTTAGACTGACTGACCTTTTAAAATCAAAATAGATCATAGTATTCATAAAAGAACATTCTCACAAACCCAAAAGCACCTCTTTAAAACCCATCTCTTACAATTAATTGGAAGTCCATTCTCAATAATAATGTAGATCTTGATATAAATTTTGAGGCGTTTTTACAAGTTCTCTTACCAGCTTTTCAAGAATATTTTCCAAAAAAATTTTTAAAGGTAAATAACCACAGAGACTACAAACCATGGCTTACAACAGGTTTAAAAACGTCTTTAATATTAAAAAAGAGAAATGAGTTTCAAGGTAAAGTCTTCAAGTAATCCGGCCTTCATTATGTATTACAAATCATACGTGAAACTTCTCCGAAAATTAATTCAAATTTAAAAAAAAAAAACATGCAATGACAAAAAAATTTGACATTCTGAGAACAAATCACGGACTATGTGGAATATTGTTCGAAAGGAAACAGGCAGAGTCAGTTCCCATGCGGACCTGCCTTCAATTAGAGTGAATGGTAAATTGGTCTCAGATAAGCAGTCGATGGCCAATTGTTTCAATCAATTCTTCATTCACAATTCTTCGGCCTCTGCACCACTTCCTTCAGAAAGGAGCTCTATATTTAGACCTCAGGAGTTTTTTCCTTCTGTCAAACCCCCTATGTTTATGGCTCCCACGACTGAGCAAGAATTAAAAGATATTATTAGAACCTTGAAAAATAAAACTTCATCAGGTTGGGATGAAATCCCTCCGACTCTTTTAAAATACTGTGTCAATGAGTTATCTTATCCGCTGACCTTTCTCGTCAACCAATCTCTTCAAAGTGGTAAATTTCCTTCTAAATTAAAACTAACAGTCATAAAACCCCTCTTCAAGAAGAATGGCCCTTCTTCTCTCGATAACTATCGTCCAATTGCTCTGATCCCAACCATTTCAAAGGTCTTCGAAAAAGTTTTTCTCTCTAGATTTCTCTTTCTTCTCTTTCTTTTTAGGCCTTTTCATCTCTAGATGTTGGATCTTTCCCGATTCAATATCATTAATCAACATCAGTATGGATTTCAACAGGGAAAGTCAACAACTTCAGCTTTGTATGACTTCATAAATAAAATTGATAAGGCCTTGGATGAGTTGCAGATGGCTATCGGCTTGTTCTGTGACTTATCCAAGGCTTTTGACTGTGTTCATCACAATATTTTACTGTCGAATCTCAGTCATTATGGAGTCAGAGGAGTATCTTTGGAATGGTTCCAATCTATTCTGTCTGGTCGCAAACAGCGTGTCTCTTTAAATTCACAAAAAGAGTGCTTTTATTCACCGTGGGAATTGATTTCCATGGGTGTTCCTCAAGGTAGCATCCTTTTCCCATTCTATTTTTAATCTACATAAATGACTTGAAAATTAAATGCGAAGAGTCACACATCAATATGTTTGCTGATGACGTGTCTGTCATTATCACAAACAACAATTCTGATTCTTTACGAACCTCTGTTAGTCGAACAGTAATTGAACTTCTTAAATGGTTTCAGGACAATGAATTTTCGCTAAATTTAACTAAGACTGCAGCTGTATTTTTCCATAAATGTTTTTTGATACGTCCATTGATTCATGAAATACCCACCACTCCATCTTGCATCCTTAATACAAGACCAAATGCAGTATTCCTTGGAGTGAATATAGATCAAACCCTGTCATGGGGAGTTCATTTAGAAAAACTCAATAAAAAATTAAATTCTACTACTTATGCTATTCGGGTGCTAAAGCCTTGCAGTAGTATTGAAACATTGTTAGATGTGTACAGAGGTTACTGTGAAAGCATCATACGGTACGGGATTTCCATTTGGGGCTCTTGCTCCCAACTTGAAAAAATTCTAAAAAGTCAAAAAAAATATTAAGAATTATATTTAATGTCCCTCAACGACACTCATGCAAAGATCTTTTCAGAAAACACAAAATGCTTACAGCTCACTCGCTATACGTACAGGAAGTCCTAGTTCTTACATTAAAAAAACGCGATGACTTGGAACGCATGGGAAACCTCCACGGACACAATACAAGACACAGACAGGATTTGCGCTGCTTACGGCACAGAACCACTACTTTTGAAAAAAGTCCGTTGTATTATGGTTTGAGACTTTTTAATAAACTGCCTTTAGAAATAAAAAAAACAACAGTCACAAGCCAAATTCAAAAAACTAATTAAATCCTTTCTTGTCACACAGGTGATATATTCAGTGAAGGAATTTTTAAATCATTAGATATTATGCTATTTTATAAAATTGAATTTCATCATAAGTAATCATGAATTCCCTTGTCTAGTTTTAATATTGATTAACGAACCACCATATTTGTGAAATGTAACAAATGAATTGTAGTAATAAAAATGCTTATTTCTTATCTATTATTCGAATGACATTTTACTTTCAGTTAAAAAGTAAAATATTCTTAAATATTAGGCCTATGTAGACCCAATACATTTTGTAATAAAGTCGTAGTTACTGACTAAGGAATTTGTCTTTTAAATGTATACTTGCATACACTTTACTTAACTATACTTCCAGACTAAGTTATATGTCTTGAAACAACTGTAAGTATAAAAAACCAATTATTGGTCATTTAATTTGAATAAGTACATAAAAAATAATGTAAACCATTCAATGGCCATAAAAACATCATTAACTAGTTGAATATTAATTCAGCGAATAATGTTAACTTTCCATTTGAAATAATCTGGGGGGAGGGGGTGATGTTGGTTTTTTGTGGAAATGCACCGTACCCTTTGGGCTCTGTACACACCTACAATATACGAGGGCCGTTCAGAAAGTAACCTCCGGTTGATTTAAAAAAATACACCAAGTTAAATAAAAATATTTTAATATATACATCTTACAACTACATCTTTGCACTATTTTTCTACATAGTCTCCATAGCGATTGAGGCACTTATCGTATCTCTTCACAAGCTTTGAAATTCCTTCTGCATAAAAATCACCCGCTTGTGCCTGGAGCCAGCCTGTGACTGCATCTTTGAGCTCTTCGTCGTCATCAAACCGCTGGGACCCGAGCCATTTCTTCATATGCATGAAGAGGTGATAATCGCTTGGCGCCAGATCTGGGCTATAAGGTGGGTGGTTGAAAACGTCCCACTTGAAGGACTCAAGAAGGGCCGTTGTTCTGCGAGCAGAGTTAGGACGGGCGTTATCGTGCAAAAAAACGATACCGGAAGTCAGCATACCACGGCGTTTATTCTGTATAGCCCGTCGTAAGTTTTTTAGTGTTTCACAGTACACGTCTTGATTAATGGTCGTCCCACGTTCCATGAATTCAACCAACAACACCCCTTTGGCATCCCAAAACACCGTTGCCATAAGTTTTCTGGCAGAAAAATCCTGCAAGGCTTTTCTTGGTTTGGTAAACGACTTTGAATGTGCCCACATCTTTGCTTGTTCTTTTGTCTCAGGGTTCACGTACTTAATCCAGGTTTCGTCACCGGTCACGATTCTGTTTAACAATGGTTCTCCTTCGTCCTCATAACGTGACAGAAAGTCTAATGCAGAGGCCATTCTTTGAGTTTTGTGGTGGTCGGTAAGAATTTTGGGCACCCATCGTGCACAGAACTTATGGTAACCCAATCTTGCTGTCACTATCTCGTACAAGAGAGTCTTAGAAATCTGTGGAAAAACAGTAGATAACTCCGACATTGTGAAACGTCGATTTTCACGAACTTTTGCATCAACTGCCTGAACAAGTTCGTCAGTCACCAATGATGGTCTACCACTCCTCTCTTCATCATGAACGTTTTCTCGTCCACTTTTAAATGAACGTACCCATTCACGGACAACTCCTTCACTCAACTCTTGGTTCGTACACGGCACAAATCTCACAATGAATAGCTGCTGCAGAATATCCTTTGGCTGTAAAAACCCTTATGACAGCACGCACTTCGCATTTGGCGGGGTTTTCTACTGCAGCGCACATTTCAAACTGCCACAAAAACTACACTAGCGCAGGTACGACGTTCACTCGACCTGATGCCGACTGACCTGTTGAGTGCGTGAATGCAAGATGGCGTCGCTACTCCCCCCACAACCCGCACTGTGACCAATCGGAGGTTACTTTCTGAACGGCCCTCGTATATCTCAATAGGAATATTTGTGCTTGTAATTTGGTTAGTGAGGTCTGCTGCCACAGCTGGTTTCAGATAAAATATAAAATTAATAATTTATGTGCAGAGTGCTGTTGTGGGCGAACGGCTCAACAAAGGGCATTATACAGTATTTGCATGTGACTCACTACAATTAGCGCTCCACAACTGCATCCTGACGGCCAACCCTAAGACAGCTAGCTGATAGTTTGAAAAATAATATTAACTTAGAATGAACAATCTATGTAAGTGTATAAAATCAATGCTATAAATTTTACGTAAACACTTAAACATTGTTATGATTTTTACTACCACGTGACACACAGCGCTGAGTGGTGGCATATTATAGAACTGCGGACTGCTAGTCCGCGTTAAACTCTAACTCTAAAGCGCATGTGCGAGTAGAGGAGCAGGTAACTAAGAAAAGCGCAGATATGTGGGTTTGCCGTCTACCACAGCTGTCTATAAACACAATGTGCTATGGTATAACGTCAAATAGATGTTGTTGATATTTAATTTTTAGGTTATGTTGTTTGCTAATATGTTTATATTACCTAAATTTAGACAGGCTTTCTTATTAACTTTATAATAAATAATCTGTATAATAATATACCAGAGAAAATGGCTCGAAAACCTACTAAATACACTAAAGTCAAAGGTGGTATGCGTATTAAAAAAGATAACCTCAAATCTAAACAAAAAAATTTTTCTAAAAAAATAAATCCAAATAAATTACATTTGACAAAAAATCATCTGAAATCGGAAATAGTAAACCGTAAAAATACATCAACCACAAACCCTAAAGATGAAGATGAATTTTCAGATGAGAATTTAGAACCAGATGCATTCACACAATTGTTGTCCTGTTTTTCCAGTTCATCAAAAAAGACATCAATAATTGTCAGTGATGAAGAGTCAGA
Source organism: Stictocephala bisonia (assembly GCA_035578905.1). Taxonomy (NCBI): domain Eukaryota; kingdom Metazoa; phylum Arthropoda; class Insecta; order Hemiptera; family Membracidae; genus Stictocephala; species Stictocephala bisonia. The sequence goes on from JAQJVL010001768.1 coordinate 18,724, forward strand.
TTCAAACAGTGAACTAGAAGTCAGTGATGAAGATGCAAATATGAAGACTCATGATAAAAGCAATTACATTAAAAATGATAAGATATTGGAAACACATGTTGGTGATAGTGTTCCCTTTGATACTGAAAATCTTGATACTATACAGGTATGTTTTTCCTAGGTTTATTTTAAGAAATCAGCTTGAAACTAGGAAAAAAAATCGGTAAAATAATTTATCATTAAACCGGCAGGAGTAACATAATAAAAGGTATAATACTTGTCCTGGGTGCGTTAGATGAGGCATATCAAAAAAAGTCAAACAATTTTCCCACAGTAATTTTATACATTATTTATTTCGTTTAAAAATTTTGCTGAGCAACTATTTTGAAATTTAGTTGTAAGCGAATATCGTTGATTTATGACAAAGTAGGATAGGCCTACTTTTAAGTGTTCTAAAGGCCTAATTAGAAAAAAGTCTGTGCAGATATAATTTTGTACAAGGCTGCACTTCTATAAGAGACTAGCGAAACAATTGAAACACTTAGCAACTAAAAAAGTCAAAAAAAGTCAAACAATTTTCCCACAGTAATTTTATACATTATTTATTTCGTTTAAAAATTTTGCTGAGCAACTATTTTGAAATTTAGTTTTAAGCGAATATCGTTGATTTATGACAAAGTAGGATAGGCCTACTTTTAAGTGTTCTAAAGGCCTAATTAGAAAAAAGTCTGTGCAGATATAATTTTGTACAAGGCTGCACTTCTATAAGAGACTAGCGAAACAATTGAAACACTTAGCAACTAATTTTACTACACATACTATTAATTATTTCTAATCTGTAAATAATGTACAGTTTTAAATTTTAAAAGTTGCATGTGGAAAATGGGTAGCGTAACTATTCGATATAGCACATTATGCATTTTCAAGTTTGTTTTCTCAAAATACGCTTATAATGGGGCTGACTGAAAGCGCTAACAAATTTGTTCTGGGGAACTATAATATGGGGAAAATGGAACAATTTTTTTGTTACCTAATCCATCATAGTTAGTGTAAATATGTTGTTGTGGGTACTCAAACTAAGGGGAATTGCGTCCTGATCACATATATTGTAAGGGTTTTGCAATTGGAAAATTATTAAGCTTGTTAGACCCATAAATGTAATGGATTAAGTAAGGTTGTTAGGTTTTGGTCAGTTTATGTTAGGTATAATTAGGTTATTAAAATATAATTAATAAAGCCAGCCTAACCTTACTAAAACAGAATGTAACCTACCTCACCTAAACCTATACGTAATCCAATAGTACCCAACCTAACCTATACAAACATAACTTTATCCTAATAGGCACTTTACTGGTGCTAACACTCTTAATAATGATCTGATTTCAAAGCCCTTCGCACAATTTGAGTATCCACAATGCTATATTTTAGTAAAAGAAAACATTTTTCAATTTTTTTTTCTTCTAGGTAAAACTTTACTTTTCACAAATGAAAAATGTTTTGAGAAAAAACTTGAATAATGCATATCGAATGGTTACCGAAAAATGAACAAACTTGTTATTTATTTTTTAACCAAACATACTTAATGACTAAATTTGGCCAAAGAAACAAAAAGTAAGTTTTGTATATATGCAGACGATTCAAGGTTAACAGTAACCTCAGGCTCAATTTTAAGATGGAAAATTTTTTTGTCCTACGCCAGTGGCATTTTGAACGCGATATTCAAACATTGTGGAGAGACAAGGTACAAACCCCTATGGCAATTTAAGTGGACCTTCCGGAATTTGAACCCGTGACCATCTGCATATGAAGCAGACGTGCTAACCACTAGGCTTGCAAGAGGTCTAAAGTGATTTAAGAGACAGGTTCCGTGCAAATAACAGCAACTGAATTGAAGAGAGGATTGGGATTGCGGTTATCAGGTAGTGGACTAGTTCACTTATGATAGCTTATAAAAGGGGTAATTTATATTAAAAGGGAAGGAGCATTTGCCATAGCAACTTAAACAATATATGTAGGCTAAAATAAAATATACTGGATTTAAAGACCAGGCACCTCTCCTGATGAATTAGATATTGATTGTTATTGACAACACACTTGATTGTATATCTCCGTTATCTAGTTCAATTTTTCTGGCTGTTATTTTGACGTGTTTTTATCCTGAGTATATGGATCGAAGAACTATTTTGAACTTCAATGATTATTTCTTGAAGTAAGACGACAATGCTTATTTTGTGGTGAAAAGCATGCATAGCAGCAATATGTGTTATGATAGTAAAAGCCATGACTATCGATAAAATATGAATGTTAATTTATTTTTTACAAAAGGACTGTCAGCAAGCCACACAACAGATTTTAATGCAAACCAAAAATGGTTGAGTATATAGGATTATTGAAAAGAGTTTTTCAATAACTACAATCAATTGTTTTGTTTTTATGCCCTATTATGAAAGTGCTTTTATGAAACTTTAATAGGCCTACCCATACTTTATAAATGTAGGACTACAGATCACAGTTTTCAATAAGCTTCTACTAAATCAGCATTTGAATTCGAGGCTTCCAGTACTTCCTTACCCCATTATGAAGAATCAAATATTTTTCAGACTAAATAAACAAATAACCTAATTATGTTAATATGAATTGTACGATGGTGTTCTGATGTCACGATTGGGAATATGCCCATTAATTATTAAATCATGATATGAAAACATTTTGATATGTAGGTTACTTATAATACCTTTTAAAATAGAAGAAGCCCATGCTGATGAGAACCTATTACTTCTGCAGAGCTACAGTATTTCTAGACTGCAAGCCAAAATCTAGGTATAGGAAAACTAAGGTTGGTTTTGTATCTAGAACAAATTCTGAAAGGAACTAAGAATAAAAATTTGCCTTTTGTAACATTGTTTCTTTTAAATGCTCAAGCCGTTCTGGAAGCCTGGATTTTGAACATCGAATTTTGCAGAACATGGAACTAGTCGTAGCTTCAATTTTATTGCACCTTCAGATAGGCACAGAACCATCAACATGTGCACATGTTAGACTCCTTGTACTTGGGTCAGTATTTCATGACGAGTCGGATGGTTACCTTAAACTGCCACCACTGATCAGTGTTATGATAACCCGTCCGAGGACATGGCTCGCCAACAGCTGCAGGAGCCGAGAGCCGGACCGAGTTCGGTCATTCCGGATGCACACACGAGCTTGCGACCGCCTGGACACCCGAAAGAGGGGGCGGTCTGACACCTGCGTTTCATACCGTCTCCTGAACAGTGAGGTAACCCTGGTTGTTACATTTATAGGAGTGTATAATTCTACATGTACATACCATCACTTCTTTGGATGTCCGCGGGGTCTCCATCCTGTTGGTTTGCTTCTCCATACTTCTTTTATTAAAGTTTGGGCTTCTCTTCTTAAAATATGCCCGATCCATCTCATTCTTCTGCTCTCGGCTTCAGCTAAAATGTCTGAGGATTTATAAGTATTCTTATCTCCTTCTTTGGTAGGTCCAAACATTTTTCTCAGGATCTTATTTTCAAATGTTATTAGTTTCCTTTCTGCTTTTTTTGTCAAGTACCTACGTCTCTGCACCATACAAAAGGATCGGTCTGATTGAATGTTTATATACTTTTAATTTTTGTTTTATGTGATAGTTTTTTAATAATTTAGTTGTTAAGATTTTGTTTACTGGATATATGCTTCTGTTTGCTAGGTTTATTCTGTTCTGAATTTCTATGTCCTCGCCATTTCTTGAATTTATAATTGTCCTTAAGTACTTGAATTCATCCACTTGTTTAAATTCATGGTTCATTGTCTTTAAACTTTCTCTGGCATAGTTTCTTCGACCAAAATGTACCAATTTCATCTTTCTGTCATTTATTTGTAACCCTAAGGGCTGTGTTCCTGTATCAGTATTCTGGTCATTTTCGATAACTCTTTACGACTTTCAGAAATTAATACTATCATCTGCAAACGCTGACGTTCCTATTTTAGTTCCAATAGTGGTACCTAATTTTCTATTCTTAATTTCTTTTAGAGCTCCTTCGAAGGAAATGTGAAATAATATAGGCAAAAGGTTGTTTTCCTTTCTTACCCCTGTCTTCACGTCTAACTGTGGTGAGTACTCATTTTATAGTTTTACCAAGTTGCATTTTGAGTTTGTTACATTTTGTTAGTTTTGCCAATGAGATTAGTTTGGTATGATTGCAAACTGTCATATGCCTACCTAGAACCTATAAATAATAAAGTTCTTTATCGAGTTCCCAATATTTAGCTATTGCTTCTTTTAGTATAAAAACTTGATCAGTGGTGGACTTGCCTTTTTGGAATCCAGCCCAATAATCTGCATTTATTTCATCTAAATAAACTTTGTAGATTATCTACATAGACTTGTGTCTTATGTAGAGTATTTTTGATTGAATTTTATATGAGTTATTTAGAAATGAAATTCTTCTATAATTGTTTGGATTTTTGTTGATACCTTTTTTTTATGTATAGGCACAATTATTGCTTCTTGCCTATCTAAAAGCATTTCCTCTTTTTCACATACATGGTTAAAACTTTAAGTTTAACTGAGAGGCTAGTTCAACCTCCATCCATCAATATTTCTGCGTTTATACCATAATTTTGTGATGCTTGTAGATTTTCATTTCTTTTATAATTCTTTTCATCTACTCCAAACTAGGGTTTTCTATTATGGGTTGAAAAGTCTAGTATATTGGAGGGGGTACATTTATGTGGCTAGTATACTCATCATTTAGAAGAGCATCAAAATAGTTCATCTATGCTTTTAGTGATCAAAGTCCCATTGACCTTAATACCGTATGAGTTAGGTGTATACTCCTTTCTTGAATATCTTAAGTACCTTATAAAAACCCCTTGTTAGCTGGCCTGTTAGTCTCAACTCTTTCTAGCATACCATTGATATATTGCCTCTTCTTCTTACGTAGCAGTTTTGATATCTCTTTCTAGCTTGATTGTATAGTGCCCTACTTTCTCCTGTTTGTTCTGTTAACCATCTCCTTTTGCTTGCCCATCTTCCTTGTATTTTTGTTCTGCATTCTTTGTCAAACCAAGGTTTTTTTCTTCATATTCTTCTTTCTCTCGCAAACCTCTTTAACTGTTTCTTGAATAGCAGTTTTTAGGGTCTCCCAATTATCTTGTATATTCTCTTCAGCACCGTCTGTCTGATCTTTTTCCTCCAGTACTTGAAATCTATTTCTGAGCATCAGCCTGAATTCCTCTGCTACTTCCTTTGTTTTAAGTTTATCAATTGCATATTTTTCATTTGGTTTACAGCCTTACTTTTAATTACAGCTATTCTCTGTTTGACTTTGACTAGTACAAAATAATGGTTGAAGCCTATATCTGCTCCCCTTAAGATATGTACATCTAATATACTTTTTTTAAATCTTTGGTTTATTAATATGTGGACTATTTGGTTTTTAACTATACCATTTGGAGACACCCATGTTTCTATATAGATATTCTTTTGTGTGGAAAAACTGTGCTCATTATTTTAAAGTTTACAGCTTCACAGAAACTAAATAGTCTCACTCCATTTTCACTACTTGTATTGTCCAAGCTATGTTTCCCCTGAAACTACATTCCAAATATCCTCCTTTAAGTTGGAGCATGTATACCAGCTAATAACATATATCTAAATCTGCCTTTAATCCTAATATTGCACATTCTCTCGTTAAATGAGCTGAACAATAATACTGCTGTGCTCCACTTCTTGTTGATGGCAAATCCAACTTCTCCATAATATCTGCCTTCATTACTACCACTAATATATCACATAGTCTTTGTTGTTTATTTAACCAGTTACGGGCCACCTGGTATCCTGTAAAGTTATATATCATTTTTATTTAGCTCTTCAAACAAAATACCCACAGCCCCTTGCACAGCCAGGCTTCTAACATCCCATGTTCCTAATAGTAAGTCCTTTTGGTGAATCAGGTGGTCAAATCCCACCGTTGTCCGTCTTGTTCTGAGGCTTGATGTTGATGATTCGTGACAGCTTGTTTTCTAAGGCAGGTTAAAACCTAGCGCCCAACTCCTAACCTGGAGGACCAGGGTATTCCTTCTCGTATGGCTCTTACCTCACAAAGTTAAGTCTGGCTCTTACCCCTACCAGTAGCTAAGCTACCGCCGGCATAGCTCTCGTGGTTGTCAGAGCACACAAGCCCCACTGCCACATCAAGGCAAGGATACCATCGGAGGTAACCATTTTTAAGGTAACCTAAGTTAAGAAATTTAATAGAATCATAATTGGGGCAATGTGGGAAACTTAGGATGTTGATAGAAGGGGTTAATATGTTTTACTACTAGGAAAATATACTTCTCTTAAAACATCACATGAATGAAGGTTTGTATATACTGCAGTAATTCATTTAGGTTGTTTATGAATGAAATAGTTAAAAACTTTTGAACTGTGTACAATCTTTATTAAAGTCTTAGGCTGTTGAAAGTAAGTACTCTCATCGTCAGGATACGTTAGTCAATTTATTACACTGAAAAAAATTAGACCCCAATCCTGTTCTAGATTAACAGATTAGTAGCAGCTTAGTTTTAAGCACCATTTTATGGTTGCAATAATTGGTTTATCATGTTTCAGAACAGTTCAACATATGAAAACGATCCTTTTGATAACCACATTCAGTATGACCTTGATGACAACTTGTATGATGCTGTGTCATCAATCCCCCAAAAAACTGAGGAAACTTTAAAAAATTGGCCTGTGTTAGGGCACTTAAAAATTGTGTTGCCCAAACCACAAGATAATGCCTTATTGGTGAAGAACACTGTTAGAATTGATGATGATGTAACATATGCAAAACCTGGGACTGTACCAAACAAGATACAAAAGATTAATAGCTCAAATTGGGAATCCTTATTTGTAAAAACACAGATTGAAAATAATATTTTAAAAGCAAATCGTAAACATGTAAATGAATACCTCAGTGAAGAAGACCAACTAACATCTTTGCAAAGGGAGTTATTTTCTGTTATTAACAACTATCAAGACATATACTACCCGGAACGGACCTTAGACAATGGTGAAGAAGTGAGATTTGTTTACTGTCTCCATTCCTTAAATCATGTACTAAAGACTAGGCTGAAAGTTGTTCATCACAATTCTAGGTTGGCTAATAAACAGGAAGGTGACATTCCTGAAGAGTATAGGGACCAAGGTCTTGTTAGGCCTAAAGTTTTGATACTTGTTCCTTTTCGAAACTCTGCATTAAGGTAAGAAACTGCTAAGCAATTTAATTAGGTCTATTCTGATATTCACAATAACCTCCTTTTTTGGGTCTTTTCTGATATACCACTGTTTGAAGTTATTTCTTTAGTTTTCTAAGATAAATATATAAAGTACTTAGGTTGTTTATCTGTTATGAAGAAGATCAGTACTCGTGTACACACAGATATACAGTAGAGATAATTACTGTCTCTAATTTTGTCTCAGCTGTTTGGGTTCAGTGGTGGAGCGCTACTTTATTCCCTTGAAAGTGTATTGCAATTTAGACAAGTTGTAGTGGCAAACCTCACTAACTATTAACAAGGGAGCGGCCGTAGATAAGGGGCTAAAGCGCTGGCTTGCCACGCTGTCAGTCCGGGTTCGATTCCCGATGTGACCACTAATAGATTTTGCCCTGCCGCTCCGTGGTTGCCCACGAATTCCGTGGTTCGGAAGTCACGTAAAGTCGTTGGTCCCCAGGTTAGAGAGGGCTCCTTAGCCCTAACTTTGCCTGGTAAAATAAGACAATCTTTAACTTTTTTTAATAACATTACTAGCACATTTACTTTTCTATTATATGATAGACATTTTTTTATATTTAAAGAAACAACAAATGTTTACAAGAAAAGTTAGAGCCTCATGGACCTATCTTACACTTAAGGCCCCTCCACACTGCCCGGACCGAACCTCCGACCAAACACTTTTGTCGGGGTCGGGACAGTGTGGGGTGGACAAAAATGGTTGACACCGAATATCTGTCGGGAGGTAGGGGAAAAGTCTGACAGCCAACCAAACAGTTGGGTCGGGGTAATGTGGAGGGCCGTCAGGCCAACCACCAACACTTCGAGCAGTTCATCAGGGTTCATAGTATGTGTTGCTGTATTTAAGAAATGATTTTTTTCCAGAATTGTTGTTTTCACTATTTGTGGAGTTTTTTGAGAAAATAATGTCTAATCAATGTGCGGAAAATGAAAAAGACAGTAGTAGCGTGAAAAAATGAAAACATTCAACTCTCTTAACAGATTTACATGAGTGTATTTGTTTCTCTCCTGAAACAACCTTTTTTATTTATAAACTTATAAACTTCCTTTTTCACTGTTTTCATCAGTAGTTGATTAAATTAAAATAGCTACTCTGATTTTTTTATTTTTAGACAAAGTAGAAGGCATAATTTCAAATAGGTCCAATCTCTGTGACATCAAACTCACAATTGTCTGAGGTCTGGTCTGAGCAGTGTTTAGATCCTCCTTGGACACAACTGTTGGGCTGACAGTTTGGTCGGAGGTTCAGTCCAGGCAGTGTGGAGGAGTCTTTAACCATAAAATCCTTAAAATTATCTATCTTTTTATAAGTAGTAATAATATAATCAATGGTGATATACTGTAGCACAGTATTTCCTTTAATATGTCCTTTCCATTATGATTTTGCCGCCATAACAAATTTTTTCAAACAGAGATAAATTAGTATCATTTTACATTTAATAGATAGGCTGAATAATATAGGTTTTATTTTCTCTATAACCAATTAATATCCATTACAGTAAGACAATTGATAAAAGATTTTGCATGTGAACTGAATACAGTAATATTATTGGTGTAATAAAATAATGTCAAAGTTTTGTTTTGAATTTGAGACAGTTTAGACTTAAAAGGTAAAGTCCTACTATAGATTCCTTCAAAATACAATATAAAATATCATCAGTACCAAATCAAATCTCGTTATTTTAGTTACAATTTTTATCTTGTATAGCAATTTATAATTTAATTTTTTTCAGGATTATGGAAATGTTGTTTTCTATTCTCTTAGATGAAGGAAATAATAATATACTCAATAAAAAGAGATTCTATGATGAATTTACTGCTGGTGAAATAGCAATGCCGAAAAAGAATCCTAAGCCAGAAGATTATGAGAAAACTTTTGCTGGTGACACTGATGACAATTTCAAAATTGGAGTTTCTGTTACTAAAAAGAGTCTAAAAGTAAGTACTGGTGTCTATAATGCATGTTAAAACTGCTCTTGCAAACAGCAGTTGCAAACTATAACAATGCTCTTTAAAAGTTGATCCATTAATTTTAGGCGATGTAAATATATCCTTTACTTCAAATTTTAACAAAAGGAAATGGATATTTTTAACACCTTAAAATGAGATGAAGAAGACTCGTCATATTTCATTCCCAGACTCATTTATGGAAATGTGCTGCTTCAAATCCTCATAGTTCAGTTTCAATTTTAGTAATAAATATGGATTATTACAGATGTTTATCAAAGAACAAGTTAGATATTAACTAACACAACAAATGTACAAATTGCAACAACAATTCTGTTATATATTTCTTTAAAAGCAAATCTAACCTCAACTTAATATGTTAAGTTAACCAACTCAAAGTCGAGAAAGCACCTCGGAGTAATGATTTTAGACCTTACTGTCTACAGTTCAGGTATACAATGTTAAGAGATTTCGGGCACATTGATATCGCATGTTCTTTTTCAAAAATCAATAATTACTATTCAATAGTAATCTTTATTGTTCATGTTCGAAAATTTCAATGTTTGTAAACTCCCTATTTGGTCAGTCTAACTCTTCTCTTCAGTCCATTTTCTTCATTTTCTCCTCCGTCTTCGTTTTCTTCATGAACTCGTTCATAGACAGATTCATGAAAGCCATGGCTTTATTTTTGGAAAAGGTAAGTATAACGCTAGTAATCACATTTTATTTCTTCCAAGTAAGTTCTTGTTCGATAGACCTCATCTTTACCATATAATTGTCTGCAGTTGCATCAGCACACCATCAGGTTTCGTAGATTGAGGGGAAGTCTCATGTATTTCTTCAGCAGTGCTGAAAACATTATCTTTAATCTTAACACACTTCACATATCATTTGATCCCTTAAAACATTTGAGTTGTTACACTGGTTTCTAACAGAGTGGCTTATTATTTTGCCAACCAGATCGTGTTGTAGGATCGAAATCTACCTTTGTACAGGATGCTGCCGTTCATTGATGTGTGTCCTTCTATTGCCAAGCAAATCTTTTACCCACCACTATGTACGTTGTCTTTCAGAGCACGGGTAAATTAGTGTCTTTTGAATTAAAGAAACACTGTATAAAACTGTTGTTGCTCAAACTGATTCTAAAAGAAGTAGTTATTGTTGAAGAAATCCATCAAATACACTAGTTGAACAGCAAATCTAAAAAATTTTCTCATAACATCACAAAATTTATCTAAATATAATTGAAATTTTCTTCACCAATCGTCAGACACAAAATTAATCTTAGGCCATATTTCACAGTGTACACTTTGATGCATTTGTCATCCAATAATTTTTAGGGATTGTCTCAATTTCTTTTTGTGGTGCAGCTTCATGGTACCACGATTGGGCATATTCAGTGACACTACAATCGGGTTACCACAAAGTCCCAACTGTTGTTACAGAATGGATATCTGTAATAACAACTGAGATATCTATATTCTTATATAAATAACATTACGCACCCCCAAATCACGAGTATCAGAGTGAATTTCAGCTGCTTTAAAGCCTTTAGCGTTAAGAAGACATTTTGCAGTGCGTACTTCACAGTTGGCGCATTTTCAATTGGAAGAGGCATTTTAAACACTCACAAACAACACGGTAATTAGAAAATATGATAGGTATCACAACCCATACACGTACACCCGCCCGCCCATACACGTACAGTGGCATTGACCAACCCGTCCCCCCCCCATAGACGTACATTGGTGTTGATTTAAATCACCACTACACATGTATGGGTTGGCGAGCGGGTAATCACCACTGTACGTGTATGGGTGGGCGGGTGGGTCATCACCACTGGGGCGGATCATCACCACTGTACATGTATGGGTGGGCGGGCGGGTCATCGCCACTATACATGTATGGGTGAGCGGGTGGGTCATCACCACTGTACGTGTAAATACAGGTGAACATATAAAGACACAAACATAGCACACACATAGTAATAATGTTTGCCGATATATATTTATATTATACTATATCACTAGTTATATATAGTGTAAGTGTAGTGAAAAGAAACAAAGTTGCTCTGTTTTATAATATATATAAAATCTATATCTTATTACGAGCCATTTTCACAATGGCAAGTCATTGATTTGTTTGGTTGGTTAAGGATTAATGTGAGCCCCAGGAATGGGGTTTATCTCTTTTTTCTCTCTCTTTAAATAAAACTTCACTCGCCAGTTGACAAGGCCTAAAGGCTTGTGTGTCAACTTGATTCAACGAGTGAAGTACCAACCGTTGGCTCAGTGGGGATTCGAACCTTGGACGCTGCCCTCCGCAGTCCAAAGCCTTAGCCACTGAGCCACCACGCCGGCTAAGATAACTTTTCAATATGACACACTGTGGTTGACCTGCTGTTCATTCACAGAATCTCAGTGGATGGAATTATTCTGAGAGCTCCAGAATATATATCTTTAAAAGGAGCAGACTTTTGCAGCTCTCTATTAGAGTGTTTCTTAGTTACTACTTAAGTGCTTATAATAATTATATTGACAATTTAGATTTTTTTACCTCTTAATTTTAACCCTTTGCGCTTGTATAAAATTACAACAACTTCCCTCTATATTTGCCCTCAACTTGGCTATTTTGTGCTAGAATCCAATCAAATCAAAATAGTTTTACTGTCTGTAAGCAAATACATGTAATTTACAAGGTCCAAGATAACTACAAAATTAAAATTTCTAAATGAAATCTTTTCATATAGAAACATAAATGGTAATCAACTAAACACAACTGGTTATTGTAAATGAAATTTCAAAATTATCTTAACTGCAAAAACTATACAGGATTATAAATAGGTTAACAAATAAATAAGTTAAAAAATAAACACATTGAGACAACACTAATTTACAAGACATAAAAATAATAACAGTACATAAAAATAAATAACAATAACACAGTATGCAAAAATTTAAGAAGTAATAATTAATGTAATGTAGAAGTCGTAATTAATTTGCGTACGTGATCGCAACACTCGTTTGGTACAATAATTGTACCACTCCTAACAGCCATTTCCACTCACATGGCACAGCAAGTGTACCAGTGTAGTGGTTGATTTGTTTCATCTCTGGAAAGACAAACACTAATATTTCAGCTCGGAAAGTGCTGCTTTCGATCAGGAACGAACAACACTAACAGGGAGAGGAACCATTTAGACTACCAGTAGTCCAAAGTTGCTTCAGTCTGCATTAAAATGAAAGTGGCCGGTAGTTGCGTGTAAAACCTTTCTTTTATTTTAAGTTATTTAAATTACTTATGTGTTTCAATGTTAAAATATGTTGGAAATAGAGTCAGATGAGATTAGGAACAAATATTAGACCAAGAAATAGACGACAGTGATGACGAGGTGCCAGAAAACAGTCCTTGTAAATTTTTCTTTGAAGTAATTTGGAAACGATCACGTAATATGAATATTATGTTATATATTACTTGCCATTTTATGTGTTTTATCAAGAACGTATTATTGCATAGTCTTATTATAAAAAAAAATTTCCTAACATTCCATAAAATGAGTATATTTGAAGGATAGTTTACGTTTTTCTCAATTTTATTTTTAATTATTTAAAACGTTTATTCAATATGGTTTTTTTTTTTTTTTTTGACCATCACTTGCCATTTTATTTAAGTTATGTTAACATTATCGTATTATTTGTACATAAGAATTGATTTTTGTGTTTAAATTATTTATTTAAAAACAAATAATTTCATACATATCCAATTGTAATAATACTATTATTTATAAAATGTATACACGAAACAATATGTTTTAGTTATAATTAATCAATTGAATCAAAGATTACGACATATAACTATTTAAATGCCAGCTCAAAGCCTGAAGCACAATAATACAATCAAGTGTTTTTAAATCCGAGTTGTATGGCATGATGGTTGTCAATAAATTACGAGTAGGTGTGTGGTAGAGTGTCTGTCCAGTCCGAGCACTGGAGGATGATGTGTGCAAAACAAATACGACTTGTACAGCAACCTAGCGATCATACACCATATATACTATCCCGAGTGCAAAGGGTTAATAGACAAGGTATTTTAGGGCAGCCTTAGAAAAGTGATAAGGTACAATCTCTATTCACTTAGTTATATTAAATTTTATAATTTGAAACCCAATATCTTCAGGGCTAACATTCTAAGGCTTGAAAGGCTGTCTTGCTACAACTATTGTTGCTTTGTCACTGGCTGGATGCCAGATATACTTCACTAGTTGGTGTAAAAGCAGGTTATAAGGTTGTGTGAGAGCAAAAGAAAAAATAAAGGTGTACATAGTAATCTTTACAGTTCTTCTTCATTATGTGTATAGCTGTACACAGATTTCTACTCTGCAGACATCATCCTCGCCTCTCCACTTGGCTTGCGAGTGATTGTAGGTGCCGAGGGTCAAGCTGACAGAGACTACGACTTTCTTGCCTCAATTGAAGTTTTAATCCTCGATCAAGCTGATGTCATTCTGATGCAAGTAAGTCAACCCTTACTTGTAGTATGTTATAGAATTTTGCTCAACAGATTTAAGTTATGAGCTTGTGATAAATTACATGTATTATCATATACAATTATTAAGATCATTATTTTAGAGACAGAGTTAGCACTATTAATTCTTCTTTACACCCAATCAATATCTCTGACATAATTTTGTTTAAAACTAAAATTCTTTAAAATGCTTGTGCCAATTTTTCTAAAATATTTATGAAATATTTTTTATCTTATTGCGTGGTATCATAAATAATTGAAGGTAATTTAATTTTAATTTAAAGGTAATAAATTAAAGGGATTCACTTTAATTTCCAAACTCCAATTAGTTGTTTATTTGAGTTTGGCAACAACTTTCCAAAAATGTATTAACATGTTGTAATGACCTCATACTTTTTACCCATGAATCTTTGTATTAACCTTCGCTTAGTCGCGTGCCTGAGAGTACGACGTTAGTCGCGCCCCGGTCGAAAACACCGCACACGCTATGTCATTCCAGAATAACTTCTATTAATTATTATTATTATTATTATTATTATTATTATTTTGTTTTTGGGGGGGTTTATATCGTTATTAAGTTTATTTAATGCAACTTAAACTTGATTGCAATGAATGTAAATTAACAAAATAATATATATGTTAATGTAATATATACGGGGTGTCCCACGAAGAGGTTTACACGTTTGATTTTATATTATTTGCCCATTTTTCCACCGAACATTTTCAAACTCTACACAATTCATTAAATATAAGTTTTTAAAATATTCTGTTAAAATTACAGCTCTCTAGAAATTGTAGAAACAAAATGGTGCATTTTGAAAACCATACATTGAAACAGTAAAAAACAGCGATTTTTGTTTTGTAAAATTATTTATTGTCATATTCTAGATAATTAAAGCATTTAAATTAGAAAATTAGAACATAGCCAAACTTCCTTCTAAAGTTCGAACTGTAATCCAAAATTATTCAAACGTAATCCATCCACATCGACACATTGATAACAGCGCTTAAAAATGAATCGAAGCTCTTTCAAAGACATTCTGCGGTATCCGGAGAATTTCCTCTTCAGTTGATTGTTTTATTTCCTCATCATTATTGAAGCTACGGGTATAAACTTGTTACTTTAAGTAACCCCACAGAAAGAAATCACAGTTAAATCTGGGAATCGGGGTGGCCAATCTAAAAAATCACTTCCACGACCAATCCGATGGCCACAAAGGTTGTCATTTAATAATTGCTTGACAGGATTTGCAAATTGGGGAGGAGCACCATCTTGTTGGAAGATTGCTTGATCCATTTCTGGAAATGTAAAATGAGGCAATACTTGTTCATTTAAAACCTGTGCATATCTATTCCCAGTTTTTGTACTGTCTGAAATGTCGTAAGATAGCACGCCATTACAACTGACAGCTGCCCAAACAGTAATTTCTTTTGATTTGAGTTGACCCTGTTCAAGAATGTGTGGATTGGCGGTGTTGTAATAATTACAATTGTGTCTATTTACAACACCATTGCGGTAGAAAGTGGACTCGTCTGAAAAAACAATTTTAGTTTGCCAATCAGGATCTAGCTCATGAAACTCAATTATACGAGAACAAAATTCCACTCTCCTGTCCGGATCATCTTCGAGAAGATTAAGGACTAGGTGAATTTTGTAAAATTAAATTTTTGATTTTCCTAATTAATCTCTGTACTATAGACTTTGGAACGCCAGTTTCATATTCAACCTTCCTCAGTGATTTCGGTTACCTGGAGAGCGGAGCATTTATGCGCATACAAGTACTTCTCTTTCCTCATTTGATTCTCTAGAGTAATTTTTTAGGATACTTCCAGTTTCTAGCAAAAGATTTTTCTACTTCCAAAGCATTTTTGGCTTACAAGGTGGTTCAACTCTGAGTAAGCAACCAGCGTTATTAAACAGCTGTTGCAACGCAGTAATAAAATCAGGTAATACAAGAAATGAATTTTTATAGGAAGCAAAATTGTATATTTTCAAAATGCCACCATTTTGTTTCTACAGTTTCTAGAGAGCTGTAATTTTAACAGAATATTTTTAAAACATATTTAATGAATTGTGTAGAGTTTGAAAATGTTCGGTGGAAAAATGGGCAAATAATATAAAATCAAACGTGTAAGCCTCTTCGTGGGACAGTCTGTATACAAAAGTCAAATTGTTACAATTTTGTCAAAAGTTACAAAACAAAGTCAAATTATCCGATCAATTTCATTTTCATCATTATCTTCCAATTCATATGCAATTTCATCATTAGTATTATCTATTTCATCAAAAAGCCGTTTCTTAGCATTTTCTTGACAACTTTGTAACTTGGCATTAACATTTTTCTCTTTTTCAACACTATCTAAAAGTCTATTTATTCTTCTTTCTTCAAATACATCCATTTTTTATATAAATACAACACACTAAATTCCGTAAGAAACACTAACAGCACTAGTCACGCGTGGTGTTAAAGACCGCACTTTACAATCAAGAACAGTCGCCCAATGGTTCAAAAGACCGCGCCTGTATTCGTCTTATCTGGGACACCAGTGATAAACGACTGAGGCTAGGACATGTGGTGGGGCTTGATGTAGAAATAGTGAGGAAGGATATGATAAGGTATCAGCTCTCTTTGTCCCCGCACCCTATCACTACACACAAAAGGCTTCTTTTGCGGTCTATAACACCGCTGTGCGACTAACGAAGGGTTAAATTTTTAGATTACATATGTTTTTACTGTAGATAGGAAATTATTTTGAGGTTAATAGTTATGGATTTCTTGAATTGATATGTACTAAGTCTGCACTTTAGAAGTTATTTTTAATTATTCAAAGTTCATATTTTTCGTTGACTTAAAAAAAAAATAGGTATAATTTTTTTTCTTCAAATAAATTTAACAAAATTACATTTAATTATGTGCAAAGTATACAATGAAGTGGTGTTAATTTGTTTGTTAATACTGTAGTATGAGAAGTAATAATACTATCTTTTATACCTGGAAAATTTTCAAAAATCATCAATACGGCAAATTTTTTTTATTATTTTGAAATGTAACAGATTTGCTTTAATTGGGTGGTTTTGTTACTTATGCGGCAGTCTTGGCCATTGAACCAAGAAATGGTACACGGAATGAATAACCTTTTTACCACAATAGCTATCTATTTTGTATAACATTTCAATCAGTGTTGGTATTTTACGACTATACAGGATGGATAAAATATAGGAACGCTTTCAGAACTTTTATATGACTTGACTTGTAAAAGTAGAATCTTGTACATCATCGTGGTTACAAAGAATACACTTTTTGAAGCCATTAATGACATTTCATCTTTTCAGGGAATGAAGATTAATGAAGACAAAGTTATTTTTTTTTTTTAATTTAAATAATTAACATTTTTTACGATACTAATATTATATTTGTTAAGTATTTGTGTATTATTGATTGTAAACGTATTTTCCCAGATTAGTTTGTACCTATACAATATTTACTAGTAAACTAATCCCTGGTCTAGACATATTTTAGACAAATGATGATCAATATATGTTTAAATAGTGAAAATAAACCCCAAGTCTATAGAGAATTAAAAACTTATATCACAATAATTTTACAATTAGTTGATTTTTTGTACACATTTTAACAGAACTGGGATCATCTGCTTCAAATTTGGGACCATCTTCACTTGCAGCCCAAGCAGAGTCATGGAACAAATTTTGCAAGGGTGATTATTATAAACTTCTCTTTCTACTCATAGCTAATGTAAGAAGGTTTGTGGACTTCTGTTAAATAATTCTGATAAAAGTTTTATTTATGATTATGTTCATGTGAGAATTTAGTGCAGAGTTATTTTTTGTGGTTAGTATGTCCATTTTAATTTTTTTCATTTGTACAAATAAGTGAATAGAGGAGCAGAGTTGGTGTCAGCACTTTGTAAACGTAATCTATCTCATTTGTATATATAGTTCAAACACAAATAAAATATCATTGTCAAAGAGATCTAATCTAAAATACTCAATACAAACTCAGATACAGTTGTATTGAATTAATTTTCAACAACAGTTATGTTAAATAATAGAATTTACCAGCAACTTAGCTCATTAGTTGTGGATCATGTCACTTTGCAAATGTTGCTTCAATTTAAATAGTATATTTCATAACAAGAGTGGAAAGTGGGATTTTGCATGTTCGAGACCATATATTTGAAGTGCGAGACTTGTCAAGCACTTCAAATGGTCGAGAACATACAAAACACTTTCACTCGAGTTTTGAACGATACTTTTCACTACACTACGGAATAAAAACTCATTTTTGGATTGTTAACTGTTTATTAAATTAGAAACATGTTTTAAAAACAGGTGTTGTTGACTGTGGAAAATTTCCGGTTGTAAACAATGTTACTTTCGGTAGTAAACAATAGACAGCTGTTGAAAATATGATGTTTCGCAGGTTGTAAACACATAACGAAAACAGCTGAACTCATAGTAGTGTAGTGAAAAATACTTTAATGTAGAAGACCAAGAAGGTTCCAGATGTAACTTAATAATTGATTGTTATTGTTAAATACAATTAAGAACTTCATCCTGGGAGGGTTGCCAAGATGCCTAAGATGCACTGCAGTGTCACTAAGAGGTGTCAACCATTAATCCAAATGACAACTATTTGTTGTATTCAGTTCTTAAGTATTTACTTAACTGAATGTTTCATTTAAGACTAGAAGTAGGCCAATAAGCAAATTACAATTCAGAAACATTCAAACTCTACAGCACAGTAATTTAAATGTTTAGATACACATTGTGTAAAATACAGTAAGTAAATACATTTTCCAAGCTAAGAGTTTGTTGGTACCACCAAGTATAATGGATTGATTCCTGTAACTAGGTAATGTTTGTTGCAGGTGCGGCCGTGGGCACTGAGTGGCCGAACACGTTTCTATAGACAAACTCTTGTGTTTTCGGCACATGCTTTGCCACAGATTTCAGCTTTATTTTCTCGCAAGTGCCACAATTATGCTGGGAAAGTCTGGGTAATCAATCCTATTACCACAGGAAGTATTTGTCAGATAGTGCTACAGTTGCCTCAGGTTTGTACAATTTCATTGTCAATTTTATTGGTAAGCTGGTTAAATTTATAAGTATTATTAATTCATAACTCGTAATCTTCTCTACTTATGAAAGGGAATCAGTAGCACTCTTTAGTATGTATGCATTTATATAATGGTATTAACACCTTAAGAGTTTATGGGGAAAATAAGCTAAGGCTGTATTTTTGAAAAAATCAAGTTTGAAATGCACTAGTGCAGCTTTTGACTAAAATAGTTTTTCTGGCTTATCTGTTAAACTAAGTAAACTTTGATTTCAGGAAGATAAAACCACTGCAGTATTGGTGGAAGAGAAATTCTACTCTAAATCATTATCGTTGTTGTAAAAGCTGGTCGGAAGAGTAGTTGGTTAAGTCCCAGCTTCATAAGATAAAGGTTCTCAGTTCGATCCCAATCAGAGCAGCTGATAACCACCCACTGTTCATTTGTCACTGGGCTATTAATTAATGACACTGTCTAACGAATAGTTGGTCTTAGTTTGTAACAATGAATACATTTGCTAAAATTCGATAGTACACTCATTCGAGATCCATATTTGCCCATATCTTGATGATTGATGTCGAATAAATAGATAAAAATAAAACACATTTTCTACTACAAACACTATATAAAACACTACACAATAAACAAAATTACTTAGAGTATGTTTTTTCATAAATTAGCCTATAAATAGGTCATTGCAACCTTCAAGTACTGCTAAGATTTGGAGGACTCGAACTGGGACTCCCCGCCATGATAGATTGGAGAATACACAGATTATTTATTTATTTTCCAAGGTGCCCATCATCAAGATAAGGAAGGGCAAATATGGTTTCAAATGAGTCTGAGTCTGGATGAGCAAATAAAGTTATTGTTACATTTATAATTTATGTATTCAATTCGGTCAGAAAAATATTCCTGTGAATAACAGTATCAAAGTTCTTTTGATTATGATTTTAAAATTTACTAATATTCATTCATTTAATGTTTTATAGGTTTTCAACAGAATAGAATGTACTTCAGCTACTGACTCAATTGATATCAGATTTGACTATTTCGTTCGTAAAATTCTCCCACAGTACAAAGAGCCTCTCATG
This sequence comes from Stictocephala bisonia, assembly GCA_035578905.1. NCBI lineage: Eukaryota > Metazoa > Arthropoda > Insecta > Hemiptera > Membracidae > Stictocephala > Stictocephala bisonia. The sequence goes on from JAQJVL010001768.1 coordinate 38,625, forward strand.
AATCACACAGTGATATATGTACCATCCTACTTCGACTACGTCAGAATACGAAACCACTTCAAGAAAGAGACTATCAGTTTTGTTCAAATTTGTGAATATTCCAAGGTAATTTCATGAAAAAGTATTCCTGATTGTTTTACAATTACCATGTATAATTAAACTTAATAAGAATTTAAGTTCAATGTTTTTATCTCTACATACTGTATTGTTTTCTAGTATATATATCAACATATTAGAGAGATAGGACATCAGCAAACTTACCTTAAAAGACAAGTTCACTAACATCAGAGTAGTAGTCACAAACACAAAATCTCACAAATTTTCAACACCACAGGCATTTTCTTCAGGTGAGTAGAGGGAGAGAGAGAGAGAGACACTGAAATGACTTCCACTATTGCTGGGTAGGTGGCTGTGGTGGGGGGTGTACATCCATAGAGCAACACTCAGGTGTATATGCAGTATTTCAGTTAGTTTTTATATATACTATATATGAAGTTTGCTGATGGGGAAGGGGTTCTATCTTATGTTCAGATTAGGTGGGTCACGGGATTTTGTTATCCATTGGTGTGCTAATTCCATCCTTCGGAGTTGGGAACTATTGGCATGGGAAGGAAGGGATCTTATTACCTTAGTGGTGTAACACTGATCAAAATTTTGATTATGGAGAAGAGTATGGGCAGAGACAGGTTTTTCAGGATTTTGGACTTTGCAATCATGTCTATGGCCATTCATGCGTTTACGAAGGGTTTCACTGGTAAGGCCAATATATTGGGCAGGACAGTGCTGGCACTGGAGTTGATAAATTAGATTGGTGGAATCACAGGAGTGGTTTCCAGGTATCTTGTAGGTTAAGGAGGTAGTGGAGCTGGTAAAAGATGTGGCTGGGAGATGAATAGGGCAGGTTTTGCAAGATTTTTTGTTACAAGGATTGGAACCGGGTGGTTGCTGGTCTTTAGGACAGGTCAGGATGTTGGGATCAGGTAACTTAGGATGGACCAGGATTTGGCGGAGGTTTTTGTTTTGTCTGAAAGTAACAGTAGGAGGTTTTTCAAGGAGATCTTTGGTGTGGGGGGAAGCTTTTAAGATCTTGAAGCCATTTTTCAGGATTTGGTTGAGTTTTTGTAGGCCATGGTGGTAATTAGTGATAAGGGGTAAGCATTGGGAACTACTTCTGGTTTGGGGTTGGTTTTGGGACTGGGCTAAACGGATTTGGTTTTTAACAAGGTTGGTAGGGTAACCTCTCTTTTGGAAAGCACTGACAAGTTGGTTGTTGTATTGACAAGTTGCCTTACCAGTGAAACCCTTCGTAAACGCATGAATGGCCATAGACATGATTGCAAAGTCCAAAATCCTGAAAAACCTGTCTCTGCCCATACTCTTCTCCATAATCAAAATTTTGATCAGTGTTACACCACTAAGGTATAAGATCCCTTCCTTCCCATGCCAATAGTTCCCAACTCTGAAGGATGGAATTAGCACACCAATGGATAACAAAATCCCGTGACCCACCTAATCTGAACATAAGATAGAACCCCTTCCCCATCAGCAAACTTCATATATAGTATATATAAAAACTAACTGAAATACTGCATATACACCTGAGTGTTGCTCTATGGATGTACACCCCCCACCACAGCCACCTACCCAGCAATAGTGGAAGTCATTTCAGTGTCTCTCTCTCTCTCTCCCTCTACTCACCTGAAGAAAATGCCTGTGGTGTTGAAAATTTGTGAGATTTTGTGTTTGTGACTACTACTCTGATGTTAGTGAACTTGTCTTTTAAGGTAAGTTTGCTGAAGTCCTATCTCTCTAATATACTAATTCCTGGCCTAGTGCCCTTTAACCTAACCTATATATATCAACAGTATTTTAGGAGATATTGTGTTCCTAGATGAAGCTCAGAAATATTTGTATAAGTTGCATGATTTTTTTTAAGCTAACTTCATATGTTTGGAGCAAAGTAATTAAGTCTTTTGAAGATAAGCTTTTTTTCTATTGTGTGGCTTTTTTATTGACCCTTTTACAGTTATTATGTTAACATACATGCCCAATACCTAGAACATCATACAGGTGAGTTTCTCAAAGTAAAATATGCCCCAAAAAATTAGTTTTATTGTTTTTAAGTTGTTAAAGGAAGTAATTTTGTTTAATAACTTCAATTTTAGTACAAAATATAAAATAAAAAAAATGTTTTTAACATTTGTTGGCAAAAAGTTGACTTATTACTTTAAAAATTAATATTTTAACGAAGAAGTTATTTTAGGTCAGTGAGTAATAATTTGTCATGTTATTATAATATATAAAAAAGACAACAACAAGTTATCTGTGTTGAAAGTTCTGCTTTGTTTGCTAAAGCTTAAAACACTCAGGAACGCAAAGCGCCACGTTACGTGAATGACTCATCCGAGTTATGACTCACTGTACAATATAACAGCTCCTGGTATCTATCACAGAGTGCAATAACTATCTCAAATAATTCTCATCATTGCTGATAGATGGCAGCAATCACCAATATCAATAATCAAAACGTAAACGTAACCTATACTGTTTTACCGGTGAAAGTCAAATCAGGCGACATCAATGTAACATTGTTCCCGCTTTTGGCACTCATGATGTCAGATGTGAATTTACCTGGCAAAGTGCGATCTGGATTCAGAAACCCACCTATTAAAGAGTTAAGTGATGTATTCTTAACCAAAAAATAAAATTGTGGTAATGTTATAAACTGGAGTATTTAGAACCTAATATATTTTTACAAAATCATACTTAAATTATTGTATTTATAACATTTACTGATAAATCACTTTAATAAATAACATCAAAACACTATTTAATTCTTCATGTTACTCCACATTTACAACAAAACTATTTTAGGAAATAATATTCTTTCTTATTCTAAATAACAGCTGTTTTTAATCTGATTTAAACATATTCAAAAAGTAAACAAGTTTGGCTACCATGTGCTATAACAAAAACATATAAAATGATATCCCATTCATAACATCCTCCCCTCCTTGGAGTGTTGTTACACATTATCAAAATTTCAAAGAATTTAAATATGTAATCATCATTCAAACAATCCAAATATATAAACAAAACAATTCAATAATTCTATTTACAATATTATTGCTATATTCATAAGTACAGTTTTATGGGAATCTTAATTTTTCTCCTCCTCATGTTTCCTTCTTACAAGTGAACTCAACATCTGGTTTATCCGATTGATGGTCATCTACTAAATCGGTTGAGTTACCTTCCGTTTAAGTCAATGCGACATTTTCTTCCATCGTTTCTTTGAGTATAGCCGTAGAATTGGTCTTGTTAATACTGGTTTATTCATATGACCTTCCTATCCAGATTTTAATCACTGTCCAGACCATCTTAGTCACAAGAATAGCCAGCAAAATGAAGGCTATTGTTAGGATTGCATCCTGTAGATTCGGCTTTTTGTTGTTCATTTATATTGACTTAGGTTAAGTTAAGCATTGGTGGCGCATTTTTATCGAGCGTTCTTTCAGTTCCCAGAATATATATATCATGAGAACTAAGCAAGGCCGACCATCTGCGCGCTTCTGTGAAGCGTACATTGCCTATTATACCAAGTAGGCGTCTTTTACCTATATTTACACTATTTTTATCTTGTATTTTTTATCCAGATGTATATGTATCCAGATCAGGATACCGCCACATTAGTACGGATAAAACTCCATCTATATATTTTCATATTTTTGGAAGCTTATCTTTGCATCTTAAAGTTTCACTATTTACTTACCTCCAGTAATGAGAAGTGATATTTTGACATTAAAGGATAAATATTTTTTGGTTGTGTTCTGTCAGCAGTTGTAGTTTTAAGTTGTAGCTTACCTTATGAAGTGGCTCAAAATATGTAGTCTAGTAAGCTGTTAAATATGTTTTTCTAGTCAAATTAAATATTTAGAGAATTTTGGGTTATAGTGACCATACTTTTTGTTACATATATTTTTCATTTCAGGATGCTAAAATAGCAAGGGCACGAGATATGTTTTTCCACTCAAGTTCCCACTTTCTCCTCTACAGTGAACGGTTTCACTTCTTCCGAAGAATCCGGTTAAAAGGCATCCGACACATAGTCTTCTACCAGCCTCCCACGTACCCACATTTCTATAGTGAACTGTGTAACTTAATGCAGGTAACTATGACAAGTTGCAGAGTAATGAACATTTTCGACTAAGTTCAGTCAGTTTATTCCTGTTTCAAAAAGTGTATAAAACTTAATGGCATATAAGTTTAATTTAAAATTTTAAAAATTAGTCTTTATTCGATTTAATTTTTACCTTTTTTTAAGTGCAGTATAAAATAAACTTTTTTAGACATTTCTTGTTAGGAATTATTTTATAAAACTGTTGTTATGTTTTGTAGGCTAGTAACCAGTCAGAAGGCTCTCTCAGTGTAAGTGTCATGTATACGAAGTATGATGCTGCTCAACTCACGGCCATAGTCGGGTCAGACCGAGCATCAAAGATGCTTTCATCAGACCGAACTGTTCACATGTTCATGACGGGTGAATAAATATTAAGCAGTTTTGTACGTCTATATTTAATACATATTATTTTGTAAATAAACAAATCTTGCTGAATCGGACATCTACAGACATCTTTATTGACCTTGAACCCTTATATTAAATAAATATATGTTTATAATGATGTTTATATTTTTTTCATTATTTAACTATGTATATATCGTTTGGCTTCATAGGCTAATTACCAAAATAAAAGATTTTAAAAATTAGACAAATGAAAAAATATCTAAATAAAATCTACAGTAGTTTTTAAATATTGATCTCCCATCACAGAGCTGAATCCAGGTCTCATAACCATTTAACGCCTGCTTCTTGAATTGAATGAAGACCTGTTAGTCCCCCTGAAAAAAATGCAATGAGCACATATTAACAATGTGATCCATAGTTTGAACATTGACTCTGCAATCACATGACTGTTCATTTGCCATTCTCCACTTAAATTTCCAGTAGTTGCATCGTTCCACCCCAGTGCAAAAGCGACTGAACATCGTCCATTCCTTAACACGTTCAGTGCGAAAAACGTCGATGGGCGTTGTGGTATCGTTATGCTAGATGCGGGTAACGCCTATGGGCGTTGCGCCTTTGTGGCACACTACACAAAATAATAAATATGATGTTTGATAACAACACCTACAGACGTTCTCGATTATTTTATTTATTTATTTATTTTTTTTTTTTTTACAGCCTATCATTACACATATAGATTATTTATATTCTTATTATAACTATGCTTAGTTAAATTGGTAAAATAATAGACTTTTTTTAGCATAGCCCATTGGTATATAATTTTTCATTAGTATTGAACTTGTTAAGAGGAAGGTTCATTCCACCGATTACAGTCATAGGGTCTGATATAAAAAACTTGTTTCAACCGTCAAACAAATCCCAAGTTAACGCCCAGTTGGTTTTTGGTAAAAATTTGTTTGAGAACAACTGGGAAACTAATAGAAGAGATGGTTTTCTAGATTTAAGTAGCCTATTACACTACTTAAATCTAGTGTAATAGGCTACACTAGATTAAACTAATAACTAGATAAAGAATGTTACCCTCTAAACATCTGGAGTTTATGTTTGTATACACAGTTTAGTTTTCACGTGTACATTTTACTATAGTAAAAACAAAATGAAACTTTTGAGGAGATGTCAAAACTTATCAAACCTCTGATACAGTATATAGAGAGCGTAGGAGATAAGTAGAGTGATTCCATTTATAGGAAAAACTTAAGATCATATTACGAACAATTTGCGTCTGTCACAGAATTCCAAGTCAGTGTACCTAAGAAAAACCAACTTACTGTCAATTTTTACTGGAACTACATGTAAATCCTTTTCCAGGGTTTATCTCAGGATTAAAAAATTACTTAAACTTAAAAACTGAGAATTTCAAAATTTCACTAAAAAGGTACAGCATCAAAAATCAATTCTGTTTGTTTAGTCTTTGGTTTTAGGCTTGGATAGCTGAATACAGTAAATTCATATTTTTTTAAGCTTTGTTGAAAGTAACTATCTGTAATTTTACAATCATGTTATTGTATTTAGTCTAAGAAAAACTTGTACCTGTTTTACATGACAATATTCGTATCGCAATTATGTTTTCAGTTTGTGATTAAGGAGATATCGTATTAAATATGAAGAAAATAGCTTTAATTTGTTATTGTTTTTCAGTTACAATAATCTTTAATAAAGAACTCATTTAATGAATTATTATAAAATGCCGAAAACTAAGCAAAATGGAAATATTTGATGGCATAAAAGCTCACACATTGAATAATTATTTGATTTTAAACGTTAGACTAATAGCTGGTCTCTATTGGGGCTTTTAGGAAGATCAGTGCATAGCTTTATGCCATAGCATGACAATTACCGCCTCCCAACTTCAAGCCTATATTACTACATGACCCTTTAGATCTTGATCGGTCTTGCACTAAGACCCTCTCCCAGTATATAAGGTTGCACTTAGGTAACTAAGGCTCTCTTATCTTAAAAAAGCTTGGATATCAAGCAGATCTAAGTATCCTAAATTGGTCGCAGAGAGTAACATTTCAAAACACTACAGAGAGTAATCTCAAAATCAAATGGACATCTCTAAAGAGTCAAAAATGTTATAAATTAGTGCATATAATGTTCATATCAAACAAACTGACACAGTCAAACCCAGACTACAAACTTTTATAAAATAAAAATCTGTTAAAGCCTTTCCGGGAAAATTTTTGACTTTTTCAATTCTTTCAGTTTCTCTATTTCACATACAGAATAACAGTAGTGAAACTAAAACATCCTCTATGATGTCCAAAATATGTTGATTAGCCTAACTACATGCACGTAAAATGTGAGCTCTGTATTGATAATGAGTTAATTTTGTTAACTCTAAAAGACTTAATTTCTGTATGTGCAGATAAATCCACCACTATGCTCGATAACTGCAGCTTTTTTACGATGAGATACTAGCCAATTGTATTGTTAAATATGGAGCTTTACAATCTCATGTTAAGATCAATGTAAAAAAAGAGCTCATAAAATATTCATATTGATTTAATAAATGGCTATCCAGGTCTTGCTCATAGACAAGTTTACCTGAGAATAATTTACATACAAAGAAGTGCCTCTACAATTTTGCATACGGCTGGGAAATTCAGATATGTAATTGTTGAAAAAATTGGGCATATATAATAATAGGAAACTATTTATATATATTACAATTGCTATTAGTTGGATGCAGTTTTGTTTTTGCGGGAAACTTCCAAATAAGACACATCACATAATTTTTTTATAGGGATGGAGCTCCTAACAATAGCAGCTAAAATGATGTAGAGCTTGGACTGTCAAATATTTATCCACTTTGGAGTGTCATACATTATGGAAATTCTGACTCTACGAATACTTAGGAACAAATTAAACATTTCTTTATTTCCAATTATTATAACTGTTTTGGGAGTTAAGAACTGCAATATCCTGCCACACTTTGCCTTGAAGTGGGGCAAGATATCACAAACACATTTTCATTTCGTATAGTGAAGATTTAGCAACTCCTCCTGTCTCTACAACTTGGCCTCAAAAATAATTTGATAGGCATTCTTTGATAAAAAAAATAATTTAAAGCCTTTGTTTGATGGGTTACGACGAGGTTTATAATATTTTCCGTCTCACATTCACGACTTCCACCATGATATACTACAAACACCCTTTTACTTCAACAGATAATCTACTAATGTCCAGATGCATCTTTCTAGAAGCTTTTGCTAGAATTAGTAAATAAAGGGTATGTTTTATTAATAACCATTTACTTCATTACTTAGCAAATCCTTTTCTGGATGAGTATTTGCTTCTACTTGTTAAGTAAAAGGTTTGCTTCTATCTTTATTAATAAAACTTCGAGCATTGGCTCCAAATTTCACAAGTAAAAGGTTTTGCTCTGTTTTATTAATATGGCCGATTGTAAAAATTATCAAAAACACAATTTAACGCTTACTGAAATACAAACCTTGTCTGTATTTTACAACTATTTCGCACATTTTACTCTTGTGGAACTATTATCAAAAGTCTTTTGCTATCCCTTATAAGGATTGATATGTAGAATGTCGTAGTTTCTCTAATCCATTTACAAAAATATGTACTATGAGAAAGAATGATAGTGAAATTACATCGTTTCAAGTAATATTATTTGCCATACAACCTAACATTCTCTCAAGTAAAAAAGTAACATATTTTAGAACATATTTATGTTTTTACAGCTGTGTTTTGACATATAGAATAAACATTTTTTGGTGTATCTTACTCTTGATTCACATATCAGTAATATTTTTTTTTTTTCGTTTCATTGATAATGTCCTTTCATAGCTTCTCTTGTTCCACATTAAAGTGGGCAACACCATTCCCTCAGCCTCTACAGGCACCCTCTTTCAGTCAATTTTTTCCAAAGTATGCCTCTCTTATATTGGGCCATCTTTCATCCATCTCTTGTGCCAATCTATTTTTGGTTCTTTACCCAATTCTATCTTTTTCTCTGTTGTTTTGATCCTGTATTCTCTGTACATGTCCTTACCATCCAAGTCATATTTCCTCAACTCATCAATGTCGTTTTTCATCTTATTACTCTATCCCTTTAACCTCTTACCCAACCATATACGAACATTGTAAAAAATAATTCTTAAACTTATCAGCTAACTGCCGTTTATAGATACAAAACAAGACCCAAAAATTAATAAAATATTCCAAGCACTGACGAGTTATAAAATATATACAGGGTGTTACAAAAAGGTTGGGCTGGCTATGCATTTTCAGATTCTACGTGTGATTCTAAGCTAAAAATGAAGAATATATTTTTTAATTTCCATTTTGTTTAGCAACTAGACGCCATTTTGTTTTGTTCATAAAACATTTATATCTTTGTTGTTATCTTTATGATTGTTACAAAACTCGGTAAACAAGTTCATGGTAGAAGGTAGTATTTAATAAAAGAATATTTTTAAATGATCTGCATTATTGCATTATTTTTCAAAATGGCGACTATTTTATTTTTATTTTAGAAAAATATCCAAAAACCTACTGGTTTTATAAAAATTGTGTTAAATAGACAAATGTTTTTCTACAGATTTTCCTTTCCAAGGATACCTCATTTGTACAAATTGCTTGAGAAATAATCATTGTATGAACTAACCCCAATTCACATACTGTTCCAATACTAGCAAATTAGTAGCCATTTAGTTTTCATGTAAATTATGGTTAATTAATAAAATGATTATTTCTCAAGCGATTTTTACAAATGAGTTATCATTAGAAAGGGAAAGTTGTTTATAAAAGTTTTTGTGTCTAACACAATTGTTATAAAACCAGTAGTTTTTTTAAATATTTGTTAAAATAAAAACAAAATGTCTGCTATCTTAAAAATAATAAAGATAGTTTAAAAATAGTTGTTTATCATATACTATCATCTAACATGAACCCATTTACCAAGTTTTGTAAAAATCTTAAAGATAATAACAAAGATGTAAATTAAGTGTTTTATTAAAACACAAAATGGTGTCTAGCTGCTAAACAAAGCGGAAATTTAACAAATATTATTTTTAATTTTTAGCTTAGAACCACATATATAATCTGAAAATGCACAGCCAGCCCAACCTTTTTGTAGCACCCTGTATATAAAATATAAGCAGGAAATAAAATGTAGGTAGGAAAATACCAGTACATATCAAAAGGGGAAAAACTTTAATTTATATAAACATTTGAAAGAATGGCTCTTATTTTTACCAGCCCTCTCCAACACTGAAGTTAATAAGAACTTTTAACAGAATCATTTCTTTATTCTATAGAAGAATTTGAAAAGACAAAATCATAACAATAATACTTAAATTTTAAATTTAGTCTAGATCAGTTTTTTTCTACTTTGTTTAGACTAAAATAACACTGTCCTATTGTACAAAATGTGCTTGATATTACAAAGAATAGAGAATATTTTACTATTGACTATATAGGTTTTAACTCTAGGTTCAAAGCTCTTCGATAATATCAATTCTCCTGTCTGAACTCTTCTCCACTCATTCAAATTGATCTACATGTTATTTGCAGAATAAGGGCAAATTGGTAAAAAGTAAGCCATATCTTCAGTTATTTTTGCTTTTCTTGCTGCTTTCTTATTAGAAACAAAGTTTTGAAAACATTTTTAATAGCATACCTACTTTTACTAAAATTACATTTAGTGGCATACTTCAATATTATAATTCTTATAATAGTTCTTCAATATTGTTTTCTGTTTATTTTGTTACTTCTTCCTTTCTACAATTCAATTCTGTAAGCTAAAACTCTTTGTTTGACTGTTATTTGCCCAACTCTATCCACAAAACTCTCCCCAGGTTAAAATAAGTCACAATCAAGTGACTTGTGTTTTTATTATTCTCTTCTCCATCAATTTTACTTTACTGTAAATATTCCATTACCAAATTGAATATTCATTCATTTTCGTCAAAAACTAAAAAAAGTTTATAAATAGAAAACTTAATGTGATTGACTAATGGGTATTACACAGATTATAACTTTTTAGTCAATTATTTTATTCTATTCAAGCGTCAAACAAATAATTTCACTAAATGTAGACCTATAGCCAAAAGCAAGTGTCAAATTGCATGATTGAATGTAAATTTACATTTGATTAACATTTAAATTCTTTCACATTAATCAGCATTAAATTCATGTACAGCTATGCATATATTTTAGGCACAGATCAGCGTCCAAGAATGCAAATGATGTAGAGCTGAAAATCTGACTGAAATAGTGACTTGTTTGTTGCACAAACTTCACAGAAGTTTAGTGCAATGTAATACAAGAATTTATGAGTAAATATCAAACAACACACATAGAGTGTAAGTACAAGAATGAGTACATATATTATTGTGATACATTTCAGTAAATTGCTTCATAATAATAGACCAGCACAATTATCACATACTCTCTTTTGTTTATTTTTAGTAATAATTATATGCATATTTTGTCAGTACTGATGCTTTGTGGATCATCCTCACGGCTCAGTAGATCAGGCTCAAGCACTGATAATAAAGGAGCATTGATTCTAAGCCCTCTTACAAAAAGATCAGTTTTTCTAGTCATGAGCCCTGGAAAGTAAACAGTTTGCAATCGGCTGTATTTATTTGTTTGCTAATGGAATATTTATTTGTACTTACATTAAACCAACAAAATTACCATCAACAACTGATATAGGAAGTAATGTTATGCTATAATTAGAGACGTACAAGACAAAAGAAGCACTGAGCATAAGCAGATAATAAATTTAAGACTGCAATAAATTAAATTATTATGTAAATAACCTATATGTGTAATAAGAGAAAAAGGTCATCAACTATCTTATCTGAGAAATAAATTTACTATTACAATAGCCAGAAGGACATTCAAAGACACAACATAAGATTGTCATTGCCACCATGACCTTCTTCAGGTAAGTTTTCTGATGACCTATATCCCCTTTTACATTAACTCTTTGCTTAGTGCACTACGATCCGACGTAAAATAAACTAGACAACAAATCAGGATTTATTTCAACAATCCTTAGCTCTGTCTTAACACACTTCACTTCTTGAAAACATCCTAACTGAACTGAAAATGGAATTACACTAAACCATACTTTGGCATTTCAGTTTAGTGTTCCGTACTATTGTTCAGCCTTAATTAATTGATAAAAAAATATTTCTTCCTGTTTAAATTGTCCACATTTGGGAAAAAATTTACTGCTGTGAACTGAAAAAGTCACTACAATGACATGAAAGCTATATAAGTAAGTTCTAAAAGATATTTCTTTTGTAATGCATTACACAACTATTTTAATAGACAATTTACTGATAGAGGACAACTGAACACTAAGTAAGGAAATGATTTATTCTTGCAATGTGTTAAAACAATAATATAAAGTTTTGATATATTATTTAAAGTGATTTAGTAGAAATTAAGGCTCAGAATCTTAAAAGGGCTCCTGAAACACCTTGATTGATATCGCTTTTATTAACACACTCATTGCTGAAAATGTGCTAACAGGTTGTCCAGCATCACATGATGGAATACTTTATTAGTTTTGTTTATTTACTTTACTGATAAAAATTTTGAAAATTCCATTATCATGGAATATAAACAGAAAAAGCTTTCGCTATATAAGACTTAAGTTAAATTCATTTACGATAATACCAGAGCAACTTAACGTGTACAATACCAATGACATAGTGACCAGATCACCGGGCAGCCACAGTGAACGTGATAAGATAATTTGCTACGGTCATATGTAGTTCTTTTTGTTGACTATCTCCTTGATCTTCTATCTATATCTATAAAAGCCAAATACCACTCACTGACTGACTCACTCACTGATCGCTCTACAGCCCAAACGGTAATACCTAGGAAGCTGAAATTTTGACACAATATTCCTTGCATACTGAATGCGTGCAATAAGAAAGGATTTTGGGAATTCCAACTCTGAGGGGGTGCCAAGAAGCCCCAAAAGTGTAGTCGATCCAGTTTTTTGGCTCTACTGGCTTAACCGTTCATCAAATTTAAAATTTGACAGAAAATCATAAGTCTGGAATTAGATTATCTACAACTTTGGTCCCTTGCCTTTTTTTCATATCTCTCACCATTTGGCTTAAAAAAGCACAAACTTCCAAAATTTCATCAAAAAGTGGAGAAATCACGCTGTTTTTCGCAAATATTTCTGTAATAATTAATTGGTTTAACTTTTTTAACACAGTATTATGGTAAAGAATGTAGTTTTCAACAACTTTCAACAGCTTTAGCGCCAGAACAGCCCAAAAACAATATTTAAAAATAAATATGAAAAGCAATATGTCGGCCATAAGTGCTGTATTTGACTAATTTAATTAATTTTTATAGCAGGTTTGTTTCTTATAGTGTTTTAGTTTTCGGAATAAGATAACGTTACCAGGATAAAATAATATATTATTTTTTTACTAATTCTGACCAACTATAATAACTTTGTCTACAATGATAGGACCTAGGATATTGAGTTTCTACTTTTAAGTTTCTCTACTTTAGTTAGTACTCTTTTTGTCAAGTTAGTCATTCTATATTGTTTCTAAAGGTTAATTTAGTTTTGTTTAGTTTTTTATATAAAGTTGTCGCTCTTTCGGTTTTTAAGACGATAGCTACTATATTTAAATGTTTGCTTTCTTAACTACTTTTCTGTTTTTGTTAGGTAGGTGTTTCCTACTATAGCTGTTGCTCCTAGACTTTTCATAGAAGATAAATATTTTTATTTTTACATTTCACTTTCTTACTTAGTGTTTAACTCTCTACTTTAAAGTCTTTCTAATTTAGTTAATACTATTTTGATCAATTTGGCATTCTATAATTTTTTCTAAAGGTTAATTTTAATTTTTAAGTTGTTTATATAAAGCTATCACTCTTTCAGTTTTTAAGATGATAACTACTATATTTTAATTTGTCCTTTTTTAACTACATTTTTGTTTTTGATTCTCAATTTCTAAGCTTCTTTTTTTGTACATTTGACTTTGCTACGTGAAAATAGATTCTGATCAACAAACACAATTGTGATGATGGAACATATTAATGTTGATGGGGTTATGGTACCTCATCGTATTGTACCTGTGGGTGCTGATGTGTCATGCTTTTTTTACTCCCTGTCTTACCTCATGTACGGTAATGTCTCCCATGCGCCTCAACTGCGAGCAGGCGTTGTAGAGTACGTTTGTAACGACTGGCACCGGTTTCATGAGCATACAATGATGCCGTGTGGTAACATTTATAGAAGTTTAGCTGAATACCGTGCTGACATGTCTCTTTACACCAAATATGCAACGCACTGTGAAATTCAAGCCGCTAGCGAAATATACCCTTACCATCTGGTGATCTATCGTGATGGTTTGGTGATTGTACAGCCTGATGAGTATGAACAGGAAAAGCCAATATTGCAATTTAAGTGTTCTGGACCCATGATGAATGCCCACTTTGAACCTCTTTGTCCTCAGTACACACCTGCAGTTGCAACAACTGTCGTTGATAAGCCTATTAATTGTACTTTGCGTAGGAGTGAATACGCAGAAAATATTGATGATGAACAAACTGCTCAAGACGGCACAGACGATAATTTGCTACTTAACTATTTGTTAAAATCTGTTAAACGTGATATTAAAGTAACGTCCAGTACTGACCTAATTACTTCCTCTTCTTCCGAAATAATCTCAACTGTTGATGCAGTTGTTGGTAAGAAGAAAAAAATCGATGTTCTAGAGTTACTGATAGAATCAAAAGGCAAAAACATAGAGAGTCCGTAAAAAGACACAACAACAAATGTCCCGAAATCAACAGAGAAGCAGTGAAAAAATACCATAGGAAGGAAGGAAGTTCATAGAGAGGCTGTGAAAAAATACAACAAAAATAATCTGGAATTACATAGCGAGGCTGTAAAAACCTATAATAAAAACAATCCTGATGTTAACAGGTGTTCGGGAGCTAAATACTCAATTAGACATGTGGAAGTTAATCAGGAAGCTGTTCGAAGGTACAATGAAAAGAGGCAGTTGATCCCATGGAAAACAAAATCTTTATCTGGATTTAAATATGAACGCCTCACAGATTACAGTAATGACAAGGTTGTCTCTCTTGGTGGCTACATTGAATGTAAGTGGTGCCATGCAAAAAAGTGGAAGGAAGAAAGTCCTGGCTTATGCTGCAGCAATAACAAGGTTTATATTCCTTCTATTCAACAGCTTCCCGAACCACTCCATAGTCTTCTTAATAACAACCACCCTTAGTCTCAAAATTTTTTATCAAATATCAGAAAGTATAACGGCTGTTTCCAAATGACTTCCTTCGGAGACCGACTTCCTTCGGTGGTCGAAGGAAACTTCATGCCAACTTTTAAGGTACAAGGGCAAGTTTACCATCGAATAGGAAGTTTGCTACCTTCCCACCAACAAAATCCCTCTTTTTTACAAATTTATTTTGTTGGGAACAACGAAAGAGAAACAGAAATAAGAGCCAACCTCTTTAATATAGTTAAACCTTCTTTAGTTAGTCAAATTCAAAAATGTCTGCATGGTAACAATCCTTATATTCGAGATTTTAAAACTACAACTGAAAATGTTCCGGAAGGTCAGGAATTCAAGGTTGTTATTCATGTGGATAGGAAACCTGCAGATGGACATAAAGGTCGTTCCAACGCACCAGCAACAAGGGAGGTCACTTTGGTTATTGTGGGCCAGGAGTTTGAAAAGAGATATTATTTTACACAGTAGAAACGCAAAGTTAATACGGATAAGTAAAACGCATCGAGCATATGACGCACTCCAGTGTCCTCTTATGTTCTGTCGTGGAGAAGATGGCTACGCTATCAATATATTACAACGTGATCCGATATCTAACGTACCTCTCAATAAAAAGGTCTCAGCTTGCAACTTTTACGCTTACAGAATAATGGAAAGAATAGGCGATGAAAGTTACTTATTACTGTACCGCAGCCTTTTCAATCAGTATTTGGTTGATATGTATGCTAAAATTGAGATGGAGAGATTAAACTTCTTTCATAAGATTTAATCAGAGTAAGCTGCGAGCGGAAAATTATGTTCACCGTAAAGGCGCCATGTGTAAGGGGGATGCTAACATTTCAGATATAGGACAAATGGTCATGTTACCATCCAGTTTTACTGGCGGTCAGCGCTATATGCACGAGAGAACTCAGGACGCCATGACGTATGTTCGTCACTATGGTCGTCCTGATTTGTTCATAACATTTACGTGTAATCCGAAATGGACAGAAATTAGAGCTGCCTTAAAAGACGGCCAAAAACCTCAAGATAGACACGACATTATAGCTCGGGTGTTCCATTTGAAAGTGAAAAACTGACTAATCTTTTAACTAAAGGTTCAATTTTCGGCCAAAGTAGGTGTTACATGTATACTGTGGAGTAGCAGAAGCGTGGCTTGCCTCATGTACACATTTTGCTGTGGCTGCAAAATAGGATCATGGCTGACGAAACAGATAATGTGATTAGTGCCCAGATACCCGACCCTGAACTACATGAAATTATCAAGTCTATGATGATCCACGGTCCTTGCGGCAACTTAAATAGGAGTTCATTCTGCATGGTTAATGGCTCATGCTCCAAAAGATATCCACGTCCCTTATCCAAAGAAACCCAAACTGCTGACGATGGCTACCCTCAGTATCATCGAAGGTCTCCAGCTGATGGTGGTTACACAGTCAACATAAATGGAGTAGACTTAGTCGGTGGGTAGTGCCGTACAATCCTTTTCTGTCACGTACCTTTTTTAGCACACATCAACGTGGAATTGTGTAATTCTGTCACGTCAATAAAATACATTTGTAAATACGTGAACAAGGGCAGTTATCAAGCAGCTTTTGTTTTGGAAAACGAGAGAGATGAAGTATCAAGCTATGAAGCAGGCCGTTACATCAGTAGTTCCGAAGCAGCTTGGCGTATATTTTGTTTCCCAATCCATGAAAGATATTCTCCTGTAATGCATTTAGCTGTACATCTTGAAAATGGTCAGAGAGTTTATTTCAACCCTGAAAATGTCCAAGAAAAACTTCTGAAACCACCAAAAATGACTCTTCTGGCATTCTTTGAGCTTTGCAAATCTGACAGTTTTGCCAGAAATTTAATTTACAGTGAAGTACCTGCTTACTATACCTGGAAAAATAACAAGTTTAGTCGTCGTAAACAAGGCAAAGCCGTTCCAGGACATCCAGGAATAAAACAAGATCATGTACTTGGTCCAGTTTACACAGTACACCCTAACAACATAGAATGTTACTATCTCCGCATGCTTCTTCATGAAGTTAAAGGGCCTACAAGTTTTATTGATCTTAAAAGGGTATCTGGCGTAGTTCATCCCACTTATCAGTCTGTCTGTAGAGCGTTAGGTTTACTTGAAGATGACAGTAACTGGGACATAACCTTGGAAGAAGCTGCTGTGTCGGAATCACCCAACAAAATCAGATAGCTTTTCGCAGTAATTTTGGTATTTTGTCAATCAGCAAATCCTTTTGGGCTATGGGAAAACACAGATATAGTATGTCAGAGGACTTTAAGATACAAATACAACATGAATGCCCTGATTTACCACTTGAACCACTAACAACATTGTTTACAATAAATGCCTACAGTCATTAGAAAACTTAATGCGTTCGATGTCCCACCAATCAATTCAACAGCTCGGTCTTCCTTCTCCAAGTCCAGGACCAAACAGTACTGCAGTCAATCACGAGTACTTAAAAGAACTCTCTTACAACGTGTTTCATTTATCTCAGTTGGTTTCAGAAAACATGCCAAAACTTAACGACGAGCAGAAAAATGTATACAATGAAGTAATGGCTAGCTTTGAGTCAGAAGCTGGAAGACTGTTTTTCCCTGAGGCACCAGGTGTACAGGGAAGACATTTTTAATTAATTTAATTTTAGCCTCATTAAGAAAAAACAGGAACATCGTAATTGCAGTGGCTTCTTCAGGTATAGCAGCAACATTATTGGATGGAGGGAGGACGGCTCACTCTGCGTTTAAACTGCCTTTAAACTTACGCCACTCTGAGACTCCAATGTGTACATCTCAAAACAAAGCGACATGGCGGAGGTTCTCAAATATTGCAAGTTAATAATTTGGGACAAATGCACAATGGCCAACAAGACAGGAATTGAAGCTTTAGATAGATCTCTTCAAGACATTAGAAATAACAGAAACCTGATGGGTGGAGTAACGCTCTTATTGGCTGGAGACTTCAGACAAACTTTGCTTGTTGTACCTAAAGGAACTCAAGCTGATGAAGTCAAAGCTTGCCTTAAGAGATCTATTATTTGGCCTAAAGTCCAAGTTCTTGCCTTGAAAACAAATATGCGGGTTCATCTTAAAGGCAGTTTAAATGCAGGAGAATTCTCAAATTTACTTTTAAAGATCGGCAATGAAAATCTACCTGAGAAAAACGGCAAAGTTAGTATTACAGCAGACTTATGTAAAGTTGTATATGACTTGCAAGCATTGGCTGAAAACATTTACCCAGATTTAAAAAATGTTTATTTAAAAGATTTTTCTTGTTTTCGAGAAAGAGCTATCCTTACACCAAAGAATGACACTGCTTCAAGTATCAATAATATATTATTCGAAAAACTGCCAACTGAGACTGTATGTTACCGATCGCTGGATTCTGTGGTGGAAGTAGAAGATACGGTTCACTACCCGGTAGAGTTTTTGCACACGCTTAATCCTCCAGGCATTCCACCATACAATCTTTACCTTAAGGTTGGAGCTCCAATAATGTTGCTAAGAAACCTGGTACCACCTAAGCTTTGCAACGGCACTAGGCTACAAGTAAAAGCATTGCACAAAAACGTCATAGAAGCAACAATACTTACTGGATGTGGCCAGGATGAAGTAGTTTCATTCCACGTGTTCCCCTAATACCATCGGACTACCATTTTCAGTTTAAAAGACTGCAGTTTCCTGTGAAGCCCTGCTTTGCTATGACAATAAATAAATCACAAGGGCAGTCTCTGAAAATGGCCGGCGTTGATCTGAGGGAAGACTGCTTCTCTCATGGCCAATTATATGTTGCTTGCTCAAGGGTTAGCTCTTCGGAAAGTTTAACGATCCTTCAACCACAGGGTCAAACAAAGAACGTTGTCTACAAAGAAATTTTATAATTTACATTTGCGTTCCATCACACGATTTTATAATTTTTGTAATGATTATCAATTAACTTACTGCTAAGTAATTAAGTAAATAACCGTAGCAAAGCACGGGTACTCTGCTAGTGTGTATATAACTTTAAATAACATTTCTACTACATATATATTCACACAAATTGTAACTTGCATAGCATTAAATACATGTTTTCCTCTTAAGTTTGAATAATTTATTTATTACATCTTGTTTTATACCTAATACAACAACTTAATACTGGTTGTTCACTAAGATGTATATTTCTTTGATATTTGTCTTAAAATATACTATTCTTTTTAATGTTGACCAGTAACTTTATTGCAATATTTTATTTAAAGATGCAACTATGAAACAATTGTTAAATTGTCCCCAAACTCAGAAGGAGAGATACCAAGGAATTGTAAATGCCTAATTAATGACTTTGTTAGCAATGCACAGTACATTAAGTTTCATTGCCTGTTGGGCATGGGCAAATAACTCCTTCAAAAATTATGTCAGAACATTGCATTACGTTTTATTAACGATGCACTTATTTACTATGTTTTTTTTTTTAATGTATACGTTTCTTGGAGATATATCTTTTTAGTATATACAAGAAATTACTCTTATTATTATTTTCCTATGTTTAAAAGCAATTTAAATAGTAATATAGACAATTTTAACGTATAGTTTCTCCTTTAACATTATTACTATAGTTAATTTTTCCTTTCTTTAAAGTATATTTATGAAAGTAATGAATTTTTTTTTAAATCTTAGTGAATGGTTTTAAAAACTAATAATTCCTATCTAGATAATAAAAACTAACAAATTACCAAGAGCTAATATATATTTTTAGAACAAAAATGTTGATAATATTAATGAAACAATATTATGGCCATGTAAGTTTTTGCAATGATTAATTATCACCAATCAAATCTAATGAAACAATTGCTTTATTTACAATTGTACTAAGAAATGTTATGTGTCAAAATTACATAGTTTTATTATTTTTCTTGGTTTTGCTTTACAATGCTTCTGGGTTTTTCATTGTAGTGAAGAACTCTTCCAGTGTGTAAAGTGGTTAATCCATCGGCCAGTCATGTAGTTGTTTCTTGAGTCTGGTAGAGCTTAAGTTCTTCAAGGATTCAGGTAGTGCACTGGATAGTTGGAGTCCCATGTACGATGGCCTCTTACTGTATTGTGTACAGTGATGAATTGTAAGGAGTATTCTTTAGCTCGTCTTTCATTATAGTGGTAGACATTTTCTCATTGGGTATAAGCCTGTTGGTATGAGTAGGTAATCAGAGTTTGTATGTATATACAGATGACTGTTAGGGTTCCTAAAGTTTGTATGTATATACAGATGACTGTTAGGGTTCCTAAAGTTTGTATGTATATACAGATGACTGTTAGGGTTCCTAAAGTTTGTATGTATAGACAGATGACTGTTAGGGTTCCTAAAGTTTGTATGTATAGACAGATGACTGTTAGGGTTCCTAAAGTTTGTATGTATAGACAGATGACTGTTAGGGTTCCTAAAGTTTGTATGTATAGACAGATGACTGTTAGGGTTCCTAAAGTTTTAAAACATCCCCTGCAACTCTCTGTTGGTGCTAGATTAGCAAGTGTTTTGACTCATTTCTTTTGAAGGATAAGAATTCTGTCTAAAAATATTCAAACAGAATAAAAATTATATTCAATACGTGTTTCATGAATCCTATTATTGGAATATTGACAATTACGGGCATTAGTCTAATATATCAATTCAATGGGTCTCTCAAAAGTAGTTTATTATTATTAATAACTATAAAAATATGTCATATTTAGGTTCTTACATTACAGTTGATATGAATCAATATAAAGTGGACAGGGTGGATTTAATACATATTGGCACTTGTCCATAGGTTGATTTCTATAACATCGAACTCTCATATAATTTATGTCATCGACTATGTCAAGTACCACAGTCTACATCAGTCAATATATTGAGTGAGACATGAGCTTTTCGTATTTATATTTGGAACATTTTGTTCTTTTTCATTGAAAATATAAGGTATCCTTAAGCCAGATGAGTGTGTTTATGAGTGTGTAGACATAAAGGAGTGGAATGCCATTTACGTACTTCAGGCAGTGATTCACAGTTGAGTATTTCATCACAATGGACGTACGATTAGGTCAGTTTAAGTATCATTTCATATATGAGAGCTTGATTGGTACAAGTACAGTTTCGCTAACAACCCTAGAGCAAAGCAAACTATTGGTTGCTTACTCAATCTTTTTGATACTAATTTTTGTATTGGAAACCAGTCTCTACTTCTACAATGTATTTACTTCAGAGTCACATGATCCCATATCTGCTCAATTGATAAGTATATCTATGGTGTTACTATGTGTTTATCCTTTGTTTGACGGAATACGTGATTACAAAACAAGAATATCTGTTGCTTTAAATTTACAAGCAATAGAAGATAAATTAGAGTCAAAAAATATTGAAGTTAAAGGAAAGGGTTGGTACAAGATTTTGGTTACGTCTCTAATGATTATGCACGGTGCGAGTCAGGTCTCGTTATTGGTGAATAACATATTAGAAGTACATAGTCCTCTTGCATTCACAAAGTATATAACCACATTCCAATCTGCCGGTGGTATATCATTTATGACTGCATCAATAATGTACCTTACCAAAGGATTAATGATTCAAAAGGCAATCACAAAAGGATTTTGCGATCTCAGTAGTAGTGAACTTGAAATCAATTCTTCAATACCTTCAACATCACGAAGGCGACAAAGACGAGAACAAGGACATACGAATGTAATTCTGGAGAATGAGAGGACCAAACAGTGGATGTTCCTGGCAGAAATGCAAGGATCCTTGGATTTCACTGAGAAGAGTGCTAATAGAGGAATCAATGTTCAAATAATCCTCTCTCGCCTGGTCCTTGAAATAATTATGCCAATTACAGCTGTAAATTCATTCTTTTATACTACATTTAGTTTCAATTTTTTGTTTACATTTTTTACCTATGTTTTATTCATACTTTATGTACTGGCAGTGGAGAGTGTCCGTAGAGAAAAAGAAGATGCATTACGCCAGCTGTGCGACTGTTGGAAGGGTACTAAAATACTCAGACACCAGCTGCTGGCTAACATTCATCGCAATCGCAGGCCCATGACGTGTCCTCTCTTTGACATCGACTACTCCCTTCTGACTGTCATGCTGGAGAATGTGGTATTCGTTATCACTACCTTGGTTACGTACTGGCGAGAGAACTAAAAGACTCAGACACCAGCTGCTAGCTAACATTCACCGCAGTCACAGGCCCATGTCGTGTCCTCTCTTTGACATCGACTACTCCCTTCTGACTGTTATGCTGGAGAATGTGGTATTAGTTATCACTACCTTGGTTACGTACTGGCGAGAGAACTAAAAGACTCAGACACCAGCTGCTGGCTAACATTCACCGCAGTCACAGGCCCATGTCGTGTCCTCTCTTTGACATCGACTACTCCCTTCTGACTGTTATGCTGGAGAATGTGGTATTAGTTATCACTACCTTGGTTACGTACTGGCGAGAGAACTAAAAGACTCAGACACCAGCTGATGGCTAACATTCATCGCAGTCACAGGCCCATGACATGTCCCCTCTTTGACATCGGATACTCTCTTCTGACCGTCATACTGGAGAATGTGGTATCACTACCTTGGTTGTGTCTTGAGATCAGAACTAAAACTAAAACAGGACTACTCCTATCTTATCTTTATGCTGGAGAATGTGGTATTGTTTGCGCCATTGGGGCAGAACTAAAAATGTAACCAATTAATATGATATGGTAAAAGTAAAATAATATGTCTCGGATTGTTACGTGTTTGTTACATTCTCTTTGTAAATTTAACTTTATTTCAACGATTGATTCTGGAATAATAAAGTCTTTGTTTGAACACAAATATCATTGTTTTTGGATATATTACATTATAAATGGTTTAAAGATTCTTTATTAATTAAGTATGGATTAAAGTACTATTTGGAAAGTTCTGCTTACATTCAATAACATAATACTAAAAACTAACACTTCCACTTACTCATCAGTTTTAGAACAAGTTTCGAGGTAATTAAGGTAAGTATTTTAAGGTTCTGCTTACATTGACTAACCTAATAATTTTAACTAAGACTTTTACTTGCTCATGAGTTTTAGAACTAGTTTCGAGGTAAACAAGGTACACAACCTACAAGTCATCCTTGTAAGGTTCTGCTTACGTTGACTAACCTAATAATAGAAACGAATAGTTTCACTTGCTCATGAGTTTTAGAACTAGTTCCTTTCGAGTTAATCAAGGTACACAACCTACATGCTATCCTTGTAAGGTTCTGCTTACATTGACTAACCTAATAATAGTAACGAATTGTTTCACTTGTTCATGAGTTTTAGAACTAGTTTCAAGGTAATCAAGGTACACAACCTACACGTCATCCTTGTAAGGTTCTGCTTACATTGACTAACCTAATAATAGTAAGGAATAGTTTCACTTGCTCATCAGTTTTAGAACTAGTTTCGAGGTAATCAAGGTACACAACTTACACGTCATCCATGTAAGGTTCTACTTACATTGACTAACCTAATAATAGTAAGGAATAGTTTCACTTGCTCATGAGTTTTAGAACTAGTTTCGAGGTAATCAAGGTACACAACCTACACGTCATCCTTGTAAGGTTCTACTTACATTGACTAACCTAATAATAGCAAGGAAAAGTTTCACTTGCTCATGAGTTTTAGAACTAGTTTCGAGGTAATCAAGGTACACAACCTACACGTCATCCTTGTAAGGTTCTGCTTACATTGACTAACCTAATAATTTTAACTAAGACTCTCACCTGCTCATTAGTTTTAGAACTGTTATCGACTAGTCAAGGTACCTCCCTCTCCCAACCGTATTTGGGAGATTCTGATATGGGAGATTCTGATAATATTCACTAACCTAGTACTAATAACTAAAAGTTTCACTAGCTTATGAATTTTAAAACTAGTATCGACATATTTAAGGTACTCGACCTACACTCCATCCATGGGCAGTTCCGCTTATATTCACTAACGCATTACTAGAGTGTTAGTTGTTGTATTTGTTCCTTCAAATGTACCATCTCTTTACAACCAACCTTTAGACGCTGTGCCTCAATTAAATAACCAATTATTAATTGTATTCACACCCACCCGCACATACACGTTTAGTGGTATTCACACCCTCCCGCCCATACACGGTTCAGTGGTGTTCACCTACCCACCCGCCCATTCAGTACAGTGATATATACGTACAGTGATAATATTCACACCCACCCATACTTGTACAGTGGTAGTCAGCTACCCACCCACCCATACACTTTTGGTTATATTCACCTATACAATGAATATTAATGTTCAATTACTAGTGCCAAAATTATATCCGGATGTGCCAAACGGGCGGGTCCGTACAGTGTTTAACCCACCCACCCACCCATACACGTACAGTGTATTAACCCACCCATACACATACGATGGTATTACCTTAACCGCCCACTCATACACATTCGGTGGCATTATATACAAACTATTTATATCCAGACAATGGGTGGGCTTTTGTAGATGGAACACCTGTCTCTATTAACAGTTTAACGGCTTGATATTCTTGGGAAGATTTCACGCAAACCAGCGGCACGCGTGACATTTCGGTGCTAAGCAGTAATGTGAAATTCTAATTGTAATTCCTTTTAGCGACAAAGCAAATAATGCGTATGATAACAGTTGCATATGTTAGATGTATAGCAAATTAATTGTATATGAAATGCTTGTTTATTAATCTTTCTGTGCAATTATAAACAAATTCTACTGAAAAAAAAATAGTTATTATTATTTTGGGGATTTTATTTTTATCTCTAAATTGCACAATATTAGTTGTTCTGGTGTGTAAATTACTATACCAAAAAGAAACCATATATAAACATATTTGTATATTACATTTTAAAAGCTCAATATTTTGGTATCAATTAAAACATTAATTTGGAAGACCAGAGACATTGCCCTTTCTGAGGAACAGTTGAACTCAGATAGTAACCAGACTACACTCATCCACACTCATCCTACACTCATATTACCATTCATATTCGCCTTAAAATACCAACAACGTTGTGTCTGCGTCTCATATGTAAGAATATATTTTGAAATTAGATAAAATTTATTTAAATAAAATGACTAGTGACTTGAAGAAACTTCTTTCATTGTTTTAATGTAATGGATACCTTATTCTAGGGCTACAAAAGTAAGATCTTAATCTTACAAATTTTTTTATAATGAATGCTATTAGCATATTTAGATGACATATTTATTTTGTGAAACAGTTCTATCGAAATTGGTCAGTATTTATGCTTATATGACAATCATTTTAAAGATTATCAGTTTCAGATAAGGTATTATAGTCTACAAAGAAATCCATCTTCATATCAGCAGTTCTCCTTCTTTGTCATCAAGCCTCAGCTCTACAATGTACAAGTCCAACCCTTCCTATACCATGGCAGACTTGTTGGCCCAAGGAGTAGCAGTGCCCTGAGGGGCTGGGAACACAGTTATTGTCACTCTGAGTTCCAATCAGAATCACAAATATAGGATGCTCTTACACAGCACTGCAGCAGTTTAATGTCTAAAACACACAACATTGATCATTAGTTGTCATTTTTAAAGAGTATTCAGTTTTAATATGAAGTAGAGTTCATATTTGAGCTAATGATCGAAGGAATAGATATTAGGCACGTCAAGAGTTGTGGTAGGCCCCTCGACTAAACTGCAAGATGTCATATCACATAATTGCACATTCATATACAGGGTGCTACAGAATGGAATCTCACTTTTCATTAGGCTAGTGCATCAGTAGTGGGAGACGGAGAGTAGTGGGGAATGTCACATCCATATCCAGAGAGTCTGTGACTGCAGACAAAGAGCTTTTCATTTGTGCTATTTCAGATCACATGAAGCTTTGTATGGACAAGTGAAGCTATTTCAGAACAGAACATGATTTTAAAATGGGTTGCAAATGTAACCTTTTGCAAGCTGAATTAGCTTACATAAGAGTTAAACTTTATATATATATATATATATATATAGCGTTTGATTATCAAAAACATTAAAGCTTTTCTACATGAAAACTGATTTTAGGTTAAGTTTCTTATGATAGATTGTAAATAAAAAATATACTCATATATACCTGTCTTCACCCGGGAAACCCGTCACTGAAAATCTGTACTGCTAAGTCAGTCAATTGGACCCACATATATATTAATAACTTTAAGTTATATATTGATTTTTTTATTGTAATTATGGTATATTACCATTGCCGATTCCATATATTCCATTTATATGTCTCTAAATAATTGTTTAACTATGTAAAATTTGTTCTGCTAAGCCAGTCATTTTATACTATGCCAGGGATGCCAGTCGTGTAAAAGTTGAACGGCTAGCTACTCACATAAATGCGTACACTGCCCGTAATGCCAGCCAGTTACTTTTGACTCACAAGAAAAAACATCCACTTTGGCTGTTCAGCTATGTTCTCTCGCTTCTTTTTTTCGAAGACTATGATTAAAAACCTTTATTTCTTGAATGTTCCCAACTTATACTGGTTTTCAATGTAGTTTAAAAAATTCTTTAAGGTATTTGGGCCTTAACAAGATCAAGTGTCCTATGAAATAGCTTGAGACTTATAATATAAATTATTTTCTTTATAATAATTCAAATTACATTTTATATGTCTCGATTTATTGGCTTAACCATCAACTGCAAAGTTAAAGTTTTTGCAAATTCAATGCTTAGATATTAACTAGACGTAAATTGACTATACAGTTACAAATGTAGAACATATAAATGCCAAATACTTAAAAATCAATTAATTTACCTTTTAGATTATTTTATGGACAGCTTTAGAAAATATGCAACACATATTCACAATTTAACATTACTAAATGTATGCAAGCAAAAGTAAATAATAGAAAACCTATTTTATAATTACTAAATTATAAATATCTAACTGTCCATCAGAATGTGGAGTCAAACAATCCAAGTTTCCATCAATGATTCTTATTCTGCTTTAGTGGCTCCAAAGAAACTCTTCTTTCTTTACATATGTCAATAAGAAGGCAAACACTCCATCGTACACAGAAACACCTAGACACAACAAAACACTGAAACACTTTTTGCACCAGCTACCGCTAAACATCCACTCTTCTCAAAGACAGGTATAGAACTGGAAATTGGAAGTTATAAATCATTGTTTGGTGCGCACAGATTTTCTGTAAAAATATTTTATAAAAAAGTTATACAACTTCCTGTGAACTTTACTGACTGTAGATGGAAACCATAAAACACGGTTTTAAAACAGATTGTAGCTGTTTTATAATAAAGTTTATAAAAATGTCATTTTGTATAACCGCATTCCCTAACAAAAGTTATAAAAACATTGTTTTATAAACAGTGTATACAACATTTGATTTTATGAAACTGCATTCCTTAGTAAAAATTTATTATTGTTATAAACAGTGGTTTGTTTCATAATGTAAACGTGGCTTAAATGATTTGACATTTATTAATGTTACCATGTTCATACAAAAATGTATAAATATTTTCTTTAAAACTATATCACTTTGTGATTATAATCTATTACAGACATTAGGCAAGACTAAATTAAAATCTCATTGTTTTTCTATTGGATATCATTGAAATCTTAACTTTCAGTAGTAGTTATGGATGGTGTCACATATAGCAGCATATACAGTAGATACCGTAGGCCTTGATAATATGACCATAAACGATGAGCAAAGCATGATATCTAGAGCAATAAAACCACTCATACTGTCAAAATAAGTAACAATTTGAAAATAAAAGAAAATAGCTGTTAATTAAAATGCTATGAATAACAATGAATAACTATATTTGCAAGCTGTGAAGAAATTTAAGATCTGCTTTAACCAGTTTTACCTGTTAATTTGAGATACTTCATATTAATTGCTGAAACTGTAAATAACCATAGGACTTCTTACTTTGTAACAAAGATTGCTTTCGCTTGTACATCAATAAAAAATCCTTATTAACCTTTTGCAAGCTGAATTAGCCTACATAAGAGTTAAACTTTACATATATATATATATATATATATATATATATATATATATATATATATATATATATATAGTGTTTGATTATCAAACACATTAAAGCTTTTCTACATGAAAACTGATTTTAGGTTAAGTTTCTTATGATAGATTGTAAATAAAAAATATTCTCATATATATACCTGTTTTCGCCCGGGAAGCTCGTCACTGAAAATCTGTACTGCTAAGTCAGTCAATTGGACCCACATATATATTAATAACTATAATAAATACAATGTCTTCATCAGACACTTAAGAATAAATCAATAAACACAATTGTTTAATATAAAACTATTGGTAATCATCGGTTGATTATTATGCCTTTCTACTGAGGAAGGAAAGAAAGTTGGATACCACTGTGATAAATGTCCCCACATTCTAATTTTATAAACAAAATGGTTTTCAAAATGGTTACATTTGTGAACATTTCTCATTACACTATTATCGAGAGATTTATGTATTAATCATTAACAATTAACTTGTAATATTACTAGAATTCTTGTGCTGAGATTTAGTATATCTTATCTTTGAGGCAGCTTTTTTTATAACAATAATTTAGAAATCTTAATAATACACAATTTTTTAACATTACCACATTAAAGACTTGATTAAACTAAAGGGAATTTCTACCATTCAACATACTTCTTGTTACCACTTAGTAAACTATCTTTTTAAACTCTGTAAAGAGATAAATTTATAATTGGTCGGTAGCGTATTTGGTTCTATCCCAGCTTCATGTGCTAAAAGTTCTCAGTTCAATCCCAATTAGAGTCATTACGGTAGCTATCCAAGTACATTACGGCTGCTACCCACGTAGATCATGGTTGCTACCCAGTGAGATCATGGATGACTACTCCGAGTTCATCACTTATGGTTATTGAATTTGGACATGGTTTCTACCAAGTTTGATAATGGTTGCTACACATGATGATTACGGTTGATAGCAGGTTAATCTGGCTACTACCCACGTTGATCATTGATGGCTACCCAAGTTGATCACTGTTACTACCCACAATGATCACGACTGCTATCCAGGTTGATCGCGATTACTACTCTCGTTGATTATTAACCAAGCTGATCTTGAGTAATTATCAAAGTTTAACGTGGTTGCAACACAAGTTGATTAAGGTTGCTACCCAAGTCCATACCACCTTGAGCACCGTAGTCATCTGGAATGGATGGCAAACCTTTAGTCACCCACCCCACCTGAGGACCTGGCCCCTTGTATAAACAAGTCACTGCCTTCTATTAGGCACATAAAAATGCGTACGGTAGGCCTACTTTGATATTGATTCCATAACAAACGATAAGATATAAACACGAACTTAAGACATTAAAACTGTGTAAAATATTATGGTAAATATGCTTATGATCTAAGAACAAAAATCGCAGCAACTTGAAAATTCACAATTGTAAAATAATGAAATTGCTTCACGAAATAAGTTTTATTTTATACACTGAAACAGCATTTATTAGAAACTATAGTAGATAGAAACAAATTTTAAATTTGAAAGTTGTGCAAAATTATGTTTTCTATAAAACTAAGCGTTTAGAATACAAATTTGTCCAGTATAAAGAATGAAAATGAATAAAATGTATTTACAAAATGTAAAGTTTTGAATTTTAGGCCCTATTGTGGA
Organism: Stictocephala bisonia; assembly: GCA_035578905.1. Classification (NCBI taxonomy): domain Eukaryota; kingdom Metazoa; phylum Arthropoda; class Insecta; order Hemiptera; family Membracidae; genus Stictocephala; species Stictocephala bisonia. Next base: position 68,176 of record JAQJVL010001768.1, read on the forward strand.
AAACCTACTATTCTTACAAGATTTATCATCGATTAGTTAATTACTTTGGTTCATTATGAAACTTTGTTATGCTGGTGACACCTATTTGAAAAAAATAAAAAATTTCCTCACAGATTGAAAATTTCATGTCATGGTTTTTTAGTGAATTAAAATGGGGTTTTCAAATAAACACTTATACAAATTATTGATTGAAACCATTATAAAATTACTTAGTATCGATATAATTTTCGTTTCTTCTTGTAAACAACTATATGCTACATGTGTACTTTAGTTTTACTGGTTAAACTACCATTGGAACAAAACTATGTTATGTAGGGCCGTGCCACCATGCTAATCTTATGTGAAAATTTTGATTTTCAACCCCTAAAACTAACCCTTATTTATTAGAAATGTGAGAATGTTTGAATTTTTCTAGGGTAAAGACAGCAAGACCTACCTTCAGTTTAAATTTCATAATTTTACGACACTCTGAAATGGGTAAACATTTATGTAAATGAATCAGTCAGTATGTGAGTGGTGAGTGAACTCAATCGAGCTTTACAAATTAGTGACTAGGGGACACCCCTGCACGCTTTGTGTGCCAACCCCGCCGTCACTCACTACGCTGCGGCCTCGCCTGGGAACTGTACCTTTACCCTCGCCAAGACGCTCTGCTACAGGCCCGTTTGTGGATATTGACATATGGCAACGCAGAGATAAGTTCGGCCTGCAGCCTCACCGAGACACTCTGCTACAGTCCCAATGAGTAATTAGTGTAACTTATTGCATGGGCGCGGTATAGCACTGAGAGCTCTAGTTGCTTATTCCTCCATCTTCTCAAATTACATATATAATTGAACTGATAATTCATTCACATGCTCATTGAATCTTTGAGAACTGTTCAGGTATGTGGTTTTATTAATAATTAAATTAAATGTATTGAACAATGAAAAGGTACAAATTTACCATAAGGAAAGTTTATTAAAAATCGTCAGTCTTCATAATGAAGATATTAAGAAAAAATATTAGAATGTGTGTGCATTGGTGAATGGTCATTTAGTTAACATGAGCGGTAGTTGGCTGGCCAGAAGGAAGTACGCCCTGTGCTAATTCCACCCACCCAGTACTTTGTACATTGAAAACTCATTAATGCCTCCACTTTGATTTTTGGCAATTCACACGTTATTTATTTTGTATGCAAAATAACAATTTGTCAGAAATACCTCTCAAATTGTAAGTTATCCCAAAATTTCCTCCAACATTTTGTCAGCTTCTGGCAGGCCTTTCGCCCCCCCCCCCCAACCCCACCCCTTACGCTTCTGTCAATTTTTACTTGCTTTTCCGTTATATTCCCTTATACATCAAAAGAAGAATCAGCATTACCAAGCACTTTGTTTCTTCATTGAAAAAAAATCACCTGTTTGAACGCCCACACACTCTAATGATCCCCAGCAAGCCGTCTGCCAGATGCCATTTTGTTTCGTCACTTAGGATCGAACATTTTCGAGGTAAAATATTACATGCCTCTAAAAATGTTAGTTTTTGGGTGCTAGGTTTTGGATTATCATTGTTATGACTTAAGATTAAAAAACAAGCCAGCCTAATACTTTACAAATATTAAAAATAAAATTAAAGCTGATTACAAATGCTACCCATATTAATCACGAATGCTACCTATATATTAATCACGAGAGCTGCCAAGTTGATTATGGTGTTTACTCTAATTGATTAAGGAGCCAAACCAAATCGATCACTGACCTACCAACCAGGAGAATCAGTTCATAACAAACCCTGTTTTATGATAGATACAAGTGATATATAAGACAGATAAATGAATATAAGTTTCTATATATATTTAATTTGACCATATTGCTAATGTGAAAGATTATATGTGATATTTATCTCACAATCAAACAACGTTGATTTTTAACTTGAAAACTAAATTTTAAAAAAGCAGCTGCTGCAGTTCAGTTCAATACAATTATTTACGAGTACTGCACTTGAATAAATTGATGTTTTGTACTGCTTATGTATAGTTAGGTGCAGCAATTTGACTTTGTTTTATTTGTAGTAAAAATAGAAGTTCAATAACATTGTTATGTAATTGGTTTTCTAAAAGTTACCAGTTATGGGAGTTGCACCCCCCTAAGTTGCACAGTTAGAGGATCAGAGGAATGATTTCAAAGGTAAACAGTGAAAACAATTGAATTGGAAACAGCCAAAACATTCAATTGATTAATTAATAATGATGTTTGTTATATCACTGTTTATCATCAGCATTTGCCTCTCTACGTCTGACCTTAATACACCTTACCACATTTCTCCTCTCGGACATACCACGGCTCTGCTAATCTGTAACAGCACTCAAGAATCAATTGTATTTTTTTAATTCAGCAGCTTTTCTTCCAAAGCTAATGGTAATACTATCTTAAGAATTTGTTGAAACAAATTGCCCTAGTAAACTTACTTGTCACACAGCTACTTCAGCGGTTTGGATGCTATCTTGGTGTAGCAAAGGAGCTGGGATGTGAGAGTGAGTGCCTGGCTGAGAATACACCATCTTGTACTGCTGTGCACACTTTGTACAAAGTCCATACCTGTACAAAAAAGCATATGTCCTTATTTGTACAGAGTTTATATCTTTGGTTCTTAGGATTCCAAGTCAAGTAAATCTGGGTACATTATTATAGGACTGTTCACGTAATTATGAACACTTATCACAGAACTATCCTATGGCTTTAGGTGGCTCACAAAAGAGCTAAGCCATCTTGAAAATAGAAAAATTATTGACCTGCATATTTTCTAAAGGAAACCGTGTTGTACTGATATAAATCTACTGATTATTATTCAACATTAGTGTTTTCATATTTTTATTTTAGTGTTATGTGTCAGCGTCTCATATGTAAGAATGTATAAAAATTGTTATTACAACATACATTTGGTTAAAATATCTTGATTTTGTGCCATACTTTTAAAAATGTTGTTTTGTATGTTTATTTTCTTACTCTAATATTCATTACCTTGTCTCATTGACATTAGAGTATTCTTCTCCAAATTCAGTTTGTTTCTTCAAGTTTTTGTATGATCCAAATAAATCCCTCAAATTGAGCTTAAGAGGTTTTATCCATTAAAAATATGTGTCCGCTGGCAAGTCTGAGTGCCGGGATTATCAAGTGAAGCTAACAGACAAAATTCCCTGATGAGGCCAAAGGCCAAATTTCTGGGTTGAAGCTATAAGCAGGCTCTTTTATAAGACTGGAGACGATAATACTCATTGAGGAAATAATCAGATATCCCCCAAGAGACAGAAGATCAGGATCCACAAGTAGTACTATTTCCCCAACACTGCCAAAGTTTGAGATTCTTAAAGATGCTCTAGTCAGAAACCACTTGCGAGGCTGAAGACCAAGATTCTCATGAGGCTACAGGCCCAAGGCTGTGACCCTAGCGGGACTGTTGGAAATGTCCATTATGAAGCTATAATCAGAGCTACTCCAAGAGATCAAAGGCCAAGAAGCACAGTAAGCTTCTGGCTGAATGCTGTAAAGACAGTCAACCCACAATTCCAAAGACTGAAATCCCCACTTGAGGCCTAAGGGAGTGTTCCTTTTAGAGGCCTTGATTAATCTCATTAATCAAGACCTCGAGTTATTTAATATAGTTTCTCCCATCTAATATCCCTCAGGTATGTAACTTATTGTCAACTTACAAATGTATTGCTGCACATTAGCAGGAAAGAGTTGTGTGTGTGTTTTCTTAGCTACTGATTAAAATATTATAAGAAATATGTGATACTCAAGAAGCTATAAAATATAACAGTAAATAATTTCTAAAAGGATATTTGGATAATAAATGTTAATTATTACGTCTTTCCTCACATCATGAATTTCCTTTTGAAAAGTATTAAAATTAATTTATCTTGTGCGTATACAAGTAAGTTATATTTTTATGTTTATTGGTAGGACAAATTTCTAAAGAAATGACTTTATAACACATATTAAAAAAAATAATAATAGTTTACCTTGCCAGAAGTTGTACCAAATCCTTTCTATATTGGGCTGTCATTATCGCATACAAGTAAGGGTTTGCACATGAGTTGATTGGGTAGAAAAATACCAAGAGTATTTTTGAGCGTGTGACATCAATAAGGGGATATCCAGCGACTGCTGTGAGGGAGAAAAAGGCGATTGGTGCCCAGCAGGCGAAGTTTGTCCCAACTAACAGTGTCATCTTGCGTGCAACAGTGCGCTCACCTGGCGGATGTCTTGTTTCATAGCTGAACATACATCCCAAAATGAGAATTATTATTTTTTTATATAAAAAAAATAAGTGCAGGATTGTTTATTTAAATATATTAAGCTCTCTAATTAACAAGCCAAACTATGGTACTTTCATCTTCTAAATGTATGTATAACAATATTATACCTACTATATAATATATACACCCCCACCATGTACGTATTATGTTTGTATACAGTGTGGCATTTATATCAATCATTGCTAGATTTAGTTATGTGAAGTACATTTGGATATAGCACATGATTTTTATAAATCATTATAGTTTTTCATAAATTCATTTTATTCTTGTAATTATGTAAGTACATTATACTTACCAGATGATCTGTTTGTTACTATTTCACCTACTAAAGACTCTAATATACTATTGAGAGATATACAATAGCGGAAGCATTTTGGAGCAACAACAAATGATTTTCATTTTTTAACATTTATTCATAACTTTCAATGTAGTATTTCCAGATCGTATAAAACCAATTATCTGACGAATTATAGTTTTCAAATTTTGCATCTATTAATTGTTTAAAACTCAAGTGACAATTCAAAGACACAGAAACTCTTTTTATAAAACATTATACTCATTTTAAATACATTGACGCATAAATAAAGTTGTTTAAAAGAAAAAATCATTTGGGAAACAACAGTCCTACTGAGGTAGAAAGGTTTGCACTCTGATATATCAAATTTGAACTTAAACCCGAACATTTAAATGAAAAGTGTGCTATTGCTGTTAGACTTGAAGATGACTCAGCCTCATTTCTGGTAAGCTCAGAGGATATTTCTCCAATCACATCGGTTTGTGAAGGGTTTCCGATAGTTATTGGTTGTTAAAGTTACATCTTATTCACCTAAACATTGATTAGCTCTGAGAGAATTTATTTGCCTTAGGACTATGTGCAATGTCATATAAACCAATTTTTAGTTCAATGCACGGAACACACATTCACAATTCATAACCTGCCTACCCACCTACACGCTTACAAAAATGCTAAGATCTGTGTCCTCAGATGTATAAACCTTGTTGTCAGAACTGCTCAGGGCCACCAAAAGGGGGGGGGGCACTGGGACAAAATGCATTAGACAGACATTGAAAAAAAGTCTAATTTGAATTAGGAAATTAAACTCCCGTAACAGTAGGCATTGACGCTGCTGTGACTCACTCTGGCCTAACGATTCCATCGTACACACTACATGTCCACACCAGACCACAACGTCTGCTAGACAGTGGCAAACCTATCCCATCTGGTGACCCTGAAATAATGTTTGCATTAGGTAAAATTACTACTCGGAAGCATCATTCAGCACCCCAACACAAGTAATACTTTTTACATCAGTTTAAAAATTATTTTAGTTAATGAACATTTGGGATTGGGGCCCCCAAAGCATGTACCCCAGGCCCCCTAATCCCTCTCGGCGGTCCTGGAACTTCTAAAAGCATTTTACTATATTTCTAAAAAATATTATAGTAGTTTTAATTGTAACTTTTTTGCTACATGAATTCAGGTTATGATGGTGTTTATATTACTTATTTTTTTTTTATTGTAGCTTATTTCAGCTGAGTCTTGTTTTGCTGGCTAAACTTAGTATGTTTTTATTAGGAAATTGTATAAGTTTTTTTTACTTTTACTTATGAGAAATTATTTTTGGATTATATAACATACTGATTGTATATATATATATATATATATATATATATATATATATATATATATATATATATATATATATTTATATATATAACATTTCAAAATCCCCAGCTATGGAACTAAAAATAGTCCAATTATTTTCATGTTCATAATTAATCCTGAAAAGCTAAAGGTAATAAGTAAAATTAAATTCATCTATATTATTTTAATAACAACATATTTTCAGCCAAATTAAAGTAAAAGAATATCGGTATTGAACCCTTACTGTCATTAATTATTTTTAATGATTTAATATTTTTTCTAGAGCTGCCTAACAAAATGGCTATTCCTGTACTCAATACCAGTCACAAAGTATCTGATTCCTGCATTTTTAAATTACTATTATTATTCATTTCTAAGACGCCGATCGTAGACATATTGGCGAATATGAGGGGTGAATGAGTGTGATGAGTGTAGATTAAGGAGTGTAGTCATTGTTACTATCTGAGTTTGACTTAGCTCAGAAAAAAATATTTATTAATAGCCCAATAGCGAGGGCAACTATGAGACCTACACCTTTACGTGGAATCTGAACAACGTAAGGTTGATTGATTTTCAGCTATCTGACAAGTCTGACACTCAGTACTCTTCCCTACACAACATCTGAACATCTGAATATATATATATATATATATATATATATTCAATAAAACAAAAACAATATGTGTTCTACTCCTCTTATCATAAGTAGAAAGTACCAAAACAGATGTTGCTCCATGCAACTGTAATACAAACACTGATCCCCCCTAAACTTCCATCCCGCCATGCCTGATACTTTATTTAAGATGGTTCCTACACCACTATGCCAGAGACCAGTGCCTCTACATAGTTGTAAGGATAAAAGAACCTGCCCGAGCTGTATTCACAATGACAATACTCAGCATTGTACCTGGTCAGAGTAAAATGCCTTAGACCACCCGTCCATTTAAACCCTGGAGGTTAGATGTATTTATTCACTATTTAACGTGACATCGACACTGGGAAGATATAGGTTAAGTTATATTATTAAATGATTGCTAAAAATTATTGTTCTGCAATAATGTTAACTAAAACTAGCCATGTTTATATTATTAAATCTAAAAATAACATTGTAATTTATGGAAAGTTTTAAAAATATAGTGTAGTATAATCTAAAATATCAAATGAAGGCTTGAGACATTTACAATCAGTATACAAACCTTGAAAAATGTTCCTAAAAAAGCACTCTACAAAGAAATTTCTTAAATGATTGATTTATTTTCTGTTAGGATGAAGTAATTCAAGTATTGCATTTTTAAGGAGAGGCCGATCTATTCAAGTTATCTCCTAACGGCTGGTACTTCCCGCCAATCAACCCATACACTTACAATGGTAATAGCTCACCTACCCACACTTACTCGTTCAATATTAATGACCCACCCATCCGCACATACACGCCTGGTGGTAATGATCTATTGATTTTTACCCACTCTGTGTGTGGGCGGATGGGTGGATCAATACAACTCTACGTGTAGGGGTGGGCTGGTGGTTTAAGACCACTGTAGATATATGGGATTGTGTTGGTACAAAGCTATAATATGTTGGGAACTTACCAGACTGAGTAAGGTGGGAGGACTAGTACAGTACAAGGTGAATATTAGTCTAAGTACTGATCAAAACTAAGAGTCAACCCCCGAATCATAACCTGGGCTATCTCTACCCACATTTTTACCTTCCTCAAATTAGGAAGTTATTAGGTAAAAAAATCTGCAATTTCTGTACTTTGTATGTATCAGTAGATCTATCCTTTTAATACACGTTTTTAATTCTTGTCTAATAATTCTAGCCCATTGCTCTATAGCCTAGCCTCAATTTGACACAAAACAGTTATTAAACCCTGAGTAGGTTACTTACCCGAGTGAGAGATAGATTTGTGTGTAACAACAGCATATGAGGAGAAACGCAACACCTGTGAATGCTAGCAGGTACAGGATGTATGCTATCGAAATTGTATTGTGTGTGTCCATTGGCAGGCATATACTGCAATTAAACAATACATTAATATTTTAGTTGATAACTACATACTATTTTACAAAAATAAATAAGAAATATTTACTTATTGAGTCAAAGTTTATAATTGTTTACAGTCTGATGAATGTTGTATAGCCAGCTTGTATTTAAGTTAATTTAGATCAACATTCAACAGTGCGAATAAGGTTATACTTCAAACAAAATTATGTGACAGAAAGGAAAGCTAATCAATAAAAACAAATAAGTGACCAATATTGTACCTCATTGTTGTCTGAGATTAAATGAAAAGGAGACTTTACAAATTAATTGTATATAATCTTTACGCAACATTTTATAACGTAGGTAATTCACAAGAAAGATATCCCTTTCCACTGTTGTGCGCACAAAAACACATTGCATCCTAAGGGCAATATAGCATTTCCTTCTTAGGTACATATATTTTAAGGTGAACCCATCTCCTTTTTAAGCTAACTCTGCGCATTCCCCATACTCTATTGATATGTGTGGAGAAACTAAGCCTTCTATGCAGAGTTTGAGTCTTCCTTGAAAGTAGTGCTTGATTGAAATAATTTAAAACTGGATTTGGCAGAAACAGGGCAGAAAAGCAAAAAAATAAGCGATATAGAGATTTTAATTCAGATTTCTGATTGGAGACATTATCAGAATGTATTAGACTTTAGGATATTTCACATTTATATGGTTAAACAGTTATCAATAACTTGAGCTGGAGCATGCTATAAGTAGAGCGAAAATCTTCAATGTAAGCCTAGGTCGAGTTTGGTATCAAATGATAGGTCTATTCAAGAGACATTAACTGACACAAACCGGAATTCTAAAGGTTTATCCTTTCCAGAGTAGTGGCTATATGAAGGTCATAGAAACTAATTTGAACAAATTATAATTCCGCTATTTAACGGTTTCAAGTAAATTTTTCTGATCAAAAATTATAATTTATGTAACAAAATTACATACAAAAAATTATATGATCAAATTACCTAAAGAAAAAAAATAATATTGTTGTGAAAGGGTTTCTATATTTTTCTTTTCTACCCTGTATGGGTCATATCAGTAAATAATTTTATAAACACAATATTAGATACAAAGAGTTATAATCACCGGTACTAATAATATGAAATAGGAAGGCTTACCTGGTACTAGAATAGCTGCTTATACCAAACAGAGGTAGGGCTGCTAGTAGCAGGGCGTAAGCCCAGCCTATAAACATGATTTTACTAGCCAGAGAGAGGTCCACTCTGTTGGTGTAGAGGGCGTGGCGGATTGCAAACCATCGCTCCACAGTCAACAGACTGAGAGTGAATATGGAAAGTTGGCTGGCAAACACGGTCATGAAGCCTGCTACCTGACAGCCATGACCTACAGAAACCATCTTGGTTGAAATTAAATACAGTACAACCTCGGTTATCCGGCCTAATGTGGGGAAGGTCAAGCCAGATACGATAAAAGCTGGATAAAACAACTTGGTTTTATTGGAGAATCACGTTTAGTAACTGATAACAGACAGCATGTGTAAGCGGGGCGCCTACAATTGCACATGACGTAACACGCTCTGCAGCAATTGTAATGAAACGAACTATGTTTATCACGATCGCCAACTATGACGCTGCTTTACAATACAATACGAAAACTATTTAAAAATAGAACTGTGTTTTAATTAGGCTATCAAAAATTCTAAGGTAAATGTTATGTAAATTATATATGTTTACTAAAATATTAAATCTTATACATAAATTTATTTTAACTCCGACTGAATAATAAATATATGTACAGTTATGTAACTGCAAATTATGTTTACGTAAAATGAACTGTTCCACTTCCCTCACTCGCGAAATGGACTCTTCCAGCCAGCCACACTGAACAAAAGTAAACAACATTACCAGCTCGGATCTTCAGGCGCATTATTAAATTATGAGGCAGTAATTGTCGAGAGAGGGTGACTAGTCAATACAGCGCCTGCAATTTGTGAAATGCAAAACCGAAATACTCGTGTACAACATTTGCATTTTAAAACTGAAAGATGCTTCCAATTAATTATAATTTTATCTTATAAATAATTTTTATTGTTATCTACTTGCTGAACCGAATGACACAAACTGCGGGATAAAGCGAGGCCGGATAATCGAGGTTGTACTGCATACACGTATCAACTCATCATATATCAGTTATATTGCTTCAGATATAACATATATCAGATAATGTTGCTTGTTGATACAAAAATCAAACTAAGAAGCTTAAGCTTATAAAAACCTATGAGGATATTAAATGCAGAGAGGAAAAATTCATTATATGTTTCTCAAGAAAAGGACAGAAGTAGGTGTCAGTAGCTGTTCCCCTTAATGCTGCTTCCAATTAATTAATTCAACTCATAGAGTACTCCAAAAATTAATCTAATCTGCTGTTATATGGTAATAACTAATAATTAGTAGTTGAGTGGGTAGGGTGGTGTTTGATATTTTTTATGTATAGAATTTATAAATTCTATATTTGTCATAGAAGTCCTAGAACTTGGCTAACAGAAAATTTAAATACTTGTAATTGATCAAAATTTACAATTGATCCATGTTTAAATCAAATATTGGATGACATTTTGATTATGATACATTTTTTAAATATACATCTGTAACATACTTTTAGGTTTTAAGATTGCTTGTTATGTTTTATTTTAAATTTATTTATTTTTAACTGTGGGTGGTTCACTAAATTTTCAAACACTAGGACCCTGAATCATACCCCGTTGCCAGTCAAAAGCGTAGTTGAAGTAGACACCAGTAGATCGTAAGTCAGTTACAGCTAACAGCAAAAGGTACAAAGCCATACAAAGGTCGGCAAATGCCAGGTGGCACATGAGGAATCGAGGAACTGAAGTTTCAGAGCGTGCAGATATCAGCACAATGAGGACTGCCATGTTGCCAAAGAAGGCAGTGGTGATCACCAACCACACAGAGGTCCTCAGCCAGTCAGAGCCCATTATGTCTTCACAAGGGTTGAGGGCATCAGGCTCTGGTGAACAAGTCACAGGGGGTCTCCTATGAACATTAATGTATTGGTAAGATTTTTGTACAAATATAATCCCAAACAATTTTTCATAAGCAATAATCTTTATATTTGTTTGAGAAAATTAAAACATAGCTCTGCAATTATTCTGGTTCATGAATGTCAGTGGTACCAAAAACAAATAGATAATGATGAAATTGGGAAGTTATAATGTTTCTTATTATTTTAGTCATGAAACGTTTAAACAGACAAAACTAGTTTCTAAAGAGAAATATGCTTGAATAAACTTGTAATATCATATTTAGTCATCATATTAATTACAATTTGTAATTAATATGATGACTAAATGATGGTTTGTAATCATATTAATTACAATCAAATGAAATTAACAACTAATAAGTATTTTATTTCAAACTTACCTAACAACTTATTTTAGTAGAACAAGCTAATGACAGATAAAAACGTACAAAACAATTTCCCTTAGAGCTAATTACGTGTATATACGCAAGTATTACTTTTGGAAAAAAATGTAAAAAAAATTTATTCCTGCCAAATATTAGTTCATTTTGCATATAAGAGTTCATTTTGAAGTATAATATTTGCAAAACGTTTAGTACTGACTCAACCAAGTTTCATATACGCTTACTTTATAATTAATTTTCAGTCAATTGTATAGAACTAATTTTTTAGTATGTACCTAAACTACATTCTCAAACTTAAGGATTTGAATAAGATACTAATGAGATATATAAATAGTCTGTGGATTCACTATTCAAAAAATTTTGCCTATGTCAACATACAGACATGTAGTTTGTAGTTTGGGGCATACTGTATATACTAGCATGAGTATATACTGTATATAGTACATGAGTATTAAGTATATAATTTCTTTAAATTGTTTACAGATGCAAAAATCCACTATTTAAAATACGTATAGAAACCCACTGTACAAAAACTGAGACCTCAATATAGCCTATTACACAGGGTGTTGAAAAAGCATGGAACCACCTTCATTTCTCTTAAATGGGTTCAGATAAATGATTCAGATTAAGTATAGCTCTGTAAAAAGTTTTTTCTATATTTTGGTGCAGTTTGTAATCGTTTTCAACCTAGAACAGAAGGCCCGTGGAAGATATCGTAAATAGTTTAAATGAAAGGCTATAATGAGTAGGCCATCATTATAAAGAATATTTTTTTCTGAATGAGACACCACAAGCTTTAACTGAAAAGAACCAACCTATCAGGAATGGTGACTGGTTAACTTTTCTTAGCTGTAGTATTTGAGTGGGAATTCGACATGTTGTAAAAGCCAGTTCTATTCCAAGAGCTATTTGTACCATTATGTCAATAATATAATTTTAAGATAATTTGATATATCTTTAATCAAATACCTTGCTTCATAACTGGCTTTTACAACATATCAAATTCCCACTCAAATATCACTGCTAAGAAAGGTTAACCAGTGACCATTTCTGATAGGGTGGTTCTTTCGACTTGAAACTTTATGGCGTCTTATTCAGAAAAAATAAGCTTTAAAATGATGGTCAACTCATTTTAGCTTTTCATTTTAACTTTTTACAATATCCTCCTCGGGCCCTCCCCTCTAGGTTGAAAAAAATTCCAAACTTCGTCATAAGAAAAAAAAAAATTCAACAGAGGTATACTAAATCTCTATCATTTATCTGGACCCATTTAAGAGAAATTAAGGTGGGTCCATACTTGTTTATCACCCTGTATTTTCAATATAAAGAAAGATCTTGTTGGATACTTCCCTGACTCTCCCCCTCAGCGGAAAAAAGATCTTGATAGATCCTCATCCCAGTTCATGTTAGCAATTTATATTGTTTGATTTTTTCTTGCTATCCACAAAAAAGGAGTAAGAATTAAAAACCATAAAAATTTAAAATTCAGACAGTAAAATAAAAAGTGCAAAGCACATAAGTTGTAAAATCGTAGATCTCCTGTCAAATAGCAATGTCCAAAGTTAGTAGCTAATCACATCCGCCTCCCATATTGGATGATGACTAGCTGTTTCCACCTGAAAAAGGTGCAAAGTAACAGACATTAACTATGAAATCCCTAGTTTGAGGTTCAGCTCCGCAATCACATGACTGATTATTTGCCATTCCTCATTTATTTTACCAATAGTCGCAACTTCTAACTCTGCAACAGAAGATAGTCCTTTCCTTAAAAGGAAGCTCATTCTACCCATGATAGTCATAGGGTCTATGAATATTATTATCTAACCACAATAAAAAAAAAATTAATTAAGTACTCACTTAAATGAAAGGTTGCCACAGAGAGCATGCTGCTTGGAGTTGGGGAGTGGTGCTGAAGTTTGATGGAACACCTCGTCACTGTCAGTGTGGGACTTCATCGAATCAGTTTCCTCTAAATCAGCCCAGCCTCCACTGTCCACACCTGATCAGTAAAATTTAAGTGTTTTATTTGATGAATATTAATTTTTATTTTTCCTTTATATAAAACTCAGAGTAAGTAACTCTTAGGTTCATATTGTTATGTTTATATTTACCATTTAGTTTGTTTTGTATACTATACTCATATATTAAATTATAAATTGATAAATAAATTGCTATAGTAAAATGCAATTTTAAGATTAGTAATATATGGTCCAATAAACAACAGTGAAACTTGGAAGATATGAGACAACAAAACTACAAGAGCTATATAAAGACCAATACATAGAGTACCACAAATCAAAAGTAGAAGACTATGATGGGCAGGCTAGAGAAGACTAAGTGTCAAGAAGAGATGATAAAAGCAGTGTTAGAAGGTCTACCAAGAAAAAATTAACCTTTGGGATGGTCACAGATTTTCGGGAAGGACATAAGAATGAGAGCAGAAGCTGGCTGGATGCAGGAATGAGAGAGATAATGGGGCATCGTGGATGAGGCAAAAAACCTTCTGAGGTTTGATTGGCCTTACAGGTAAAGTATATTATATATATTTTTTTTTAATTTATTCATAGTTTTTTAACCTGTTGCATTTGCATTATTTGCTATTGTTAATAAGTTGTTATGTGGATAATTTATGGCTTTTATTAAATATTATCAATGAGTAAAGCAAGCCAGTTATGCAACAAGAGTAAATAAGTTAAACTCTTTGAGTTTGTTATATATATCTTGTATAGGCCTAATGTTGTTGCTTTATTGTAATTTGTCTCTTTTGCTGTAGTAAAATTGTCATTAGGAAAGAACAAGAAATAGCAACTTACAAAGCACATTTCATACAGTAAAAAAGATGGTATACTATTTCAATAATATTATTATTTTATGAAAAACTAGAAATAAAATATAAATTTTATAAAAAAAAAACTAATGGTTACTGGTACTCTGTTTAAATATAAGTGCTTAAATATTGGGGTGAAACTAAACAAACATTTTCTTTCCTACGTTTCCAATAAGGAAAATAAATGGGAAATGGTCAATTCTAGACAATTTATTTAGGATAATTGATATCTAGATATACAATATACTGTATTTCTTAGCTATACGGACCAGTCTGCTCTTGTGACTGAGTGTTAAACGCCACCCCCTCATGTACAGGGATGGGCTGTGACAGATGCTGGAAGGTCATCTCCCCAGCCAGTGGTGGTAGAAAGTTTGGTTGACCCTCCAGGATGATTGCTCCAAAGTTGTCTTTGGCACGCCTCTGTCTCTGCCTTTCTTTGTTTCCTTCACATGTTTCTTTCACTGTAGCTAGGTATTTCTGGAATAACCATTTATTATTACAAAACAATGAAAGAATTAGTTTTTAAATTCAAAGTATATTGTTTTATTATACTGAGCCTAGTCTCCATTCTGGGAGTTCTGACACTGCTGGAAATTAGTCGATAAACTTAGAAGTCAGTTATGAGTGACAAGACAATGACATGTACCTTTCCCAGGCAAAACATGGACTTTTAAGAACATTCCACATTTAGAAATAAGTTTGTTAGTAAATACAAAATTTAAAAGCTTAGTAAGCTAAACGTGTAGACTAGTAACCTTCACAGTTGACACTTGATCAACTCTCTATGAAGATATCTGTTCCTTTCTCAGACAAAGGCAGCACAAGTAACCCCTCCCTATATGGCTATATCTAGCTTCCAAATATATTTTTACTAGTCCCTCAGTTTTTTACACTTATTATCAGTAAAACAAATTAAAACTAAATAATATCATCTTAACAATTGACATTACACTCTTTATAATTTTATGATTTGATAATAGATAAGTCACATTTTTAATCTTAGTTATTGTATCGTGATTCAGAATATAAGATATTAGAAATTCATAAACAAGACTCTATTCTGTCTTAAAGTCCACACATGATTTTTGAAACAAGAATTTCAATATTCATGTTCCAACCGTTGTATTGTATAGATCGATGGTTCCAACTTGTCCATATCATGATGGTTGAATACAAAGCATATATTTTTAATGGTATTTCTTGGTGAATTTTTAAGTTGTTCTTGTGAACTTGTCTTCTGTGCTTAGCATATAAAATATCTTGCAAAAGTGAATTAATATGTAGCTGATCATATTTTTAGTTCTTAGATCATGCTGACGATAGACAATAATATTTTCTAACACATTTATTGAGAACTGCACATGTTTCAAGGATAACAGTAGTAATTCATGATTGTACAGTAAGTAAGATAACAAATACATAAGATAAAAAGGATTAACTCAAGTATATATCATATGGTTTGTTGTTAGCTACCAATTTTTTATTTTAAAAATCTATGATTAAAAGTCATGTTCATAATAAGAATTAAAATGTAAAGTGATCTCCTGTCACAAAGCTAAATCAGTTCCGCCAAGTCATTTAAGACCTGCCTCACTGACTGTTGTGCTGGCTAATCCCTCCCTAAAAGAGCACAGGGGGCACTCTATAACTATGTGATCCATTATTTGGATAGACTCACCACAATTACATGACTGATCTAGTGTCAATCGCCATTTATACTTCTAGTAGTTACATCTACCGACGTCAGTTCAGAACGGATTCAACAGTGTCCACCCCCTACGAGGACATGTTGGACCATACATATACTAAATGTATATGACATGTCTTTTTACTTTTGGAATTTTTTTTCTGAAAACAACAGTCCAATTGTAACACTTTATTGCCCATGTTAAAAAAATTTTGGCCATAATTTTATTGTTTACAAATGTTGTCTTATATGGTTTCTATAAGTTACCATCTTAAAAATATTTTTGTTAAAATAGTATTTTATTTTAATATTTTATCAAAAGTGCCATTCTGAAAACACCGTATCTTGCCTTAGGATATTATTTTTTTTTAAATCTAAAAGGTAATTTTAATAGCTCCAAATTAATGCCTTATACATTTTTACACTTGTTAGTTGTCTAAAAAAACTATAAAAACATGAAATTTTTGGGAACAAATTTTAGTTTTCAATGCTAACTCAGCACGGGTGCATTTTAATGAGAAGTTGTAAAGTACGCTTTCTTCATGAATTGAGTTATTTTTGACATTTTGCATGTTTTTTGCCATCTATTGAGATGACCTCCCACCCCGACTACCACCCAGGCAGGCAAAGTGGTATATTTCAAAGAGCTACATCTCCCTTGATATAGCATCCAATTTCATGTGAATGTATTATTTTTATTTGATCCTTCTGGTTTACCTGATTTACTGTGTTTAAAAAGTAAATTGTATCTAGTTTGAAGCAAAGTTTTTTAAGTAATTTTTTTCCTGGTGACATTTTTAGTCCTCTTTGCCATTTTTATTTTCCTAGATATGGCAACTCTTCAGTAAAGGGGCTTGGCCCGATCACTCCTCTCTGTTCTCTTAAGATGGCTCTGGCTACAAAGTTACACAATCTTTTAGGATTGTTTTATTACTTTCTATTAGATTAAATCATATATAATTTTACCTTCAAGTTTCGGCAACAAACTAAATTCAATGTGTACATTATCTGAGTACTATGTGATTATAGTCTTATTCCAATAAGAAACAAACTAGTGACAATGTAACTGAGGAATGTGGTAACATACCTACCTGGTGAAGAGCATGCCTCGCAGGATCGTGGCGGCCGGGATACTTGAAGGCACAGCAGTGGAATGAGTACGTCAACTCAGCTCTTTGAAGGCTCTGCAACAATATTAAGGAGCAATGAAGATTAGATGTAACATCTTTCCTAATTATTATTACAATGAAAATCCATTTTTTACTATAAAAATGGGGTTAATTAATATTTTTTAACATCAAACTATGTCATGCTTTATATCAAATTAAAGGTCTCAAAAATAAAACATAATTTTATATTTAGAATTTTGCAGTTAATTATTTAACGATTTTCAGATGACCAGTGAAAAAAAAAAAAATTTTTACTTTTCCTTAGTATTATCTGATTTTAGTTGTTCCTTGACCCTTGTTTTCAGTTTTTTTCTAAGTTTTGCCTTTGATTTATGAATAAATAAATTGTTGAGTTTCTTGAATGGGGAATTGTGTTGTATTTATTGATTTTAAAAACTTTTTTAGATTTGATTTTTTTATATTTGTTTTGGGGGGGGGGGGTGAGTATAATAATAATAAGAGAATAAAGTTACCTAGACAGTATTTTAACTTTTTTATCCCTCCTAAGCTCAAGCATTTTGTAGACAACTTTCTTGTCCATCCTGAGGATCTATGATCTTAGAACTTAAAAATTATTATTGAACAAAAAACACAGTTGAACATGTACCTATTAAACTCTTGACAGTCTTCATAAAGTATGCAATCACATGCAATGTTTCCTTCCCATTACATTTTACTACTCATATACACAATTCCAGATTGCTCACTTTCTAAAATTTTAGGTTATAAAATTGTAATAGTAATTCTTGACAGGTCTTACCCACCCACCCACCCATACACGTGCAGTGGTGATGACTCACCCGCCAACCCATACACGTGCAGTAGTGATGACCCACCCGCCCACCCATACACGTACATTGGTGATGACCCACCCTCCCACCCATACATGTGCAGTGGTGATGACTCGCCCGCCCGCCCATATTCGTACAGTGGTGATGACCCGCCTGCCCACCCATACACGTGCAGTAGTGATGAAAGACATGTACATTGGTGATGACCCACCCGCCCACCCATACATGTGCAGTGGTGATGAAAAAAACTTCACAACTGGCCCTGTTTATTCTTATTCGTTACAAAATGGTTGGGTTTCAAAGAGTTTTAACCACCACTGGCAGAGTTTATATGCAGACTGGCACTGTAGACTTAACTTCCACCTGGTGTGTGTTGTTATTTGTTCTCTGTGACGACAAAAGTATGTTTTTATGTTTATTTATTTTAATACCAATTGCCATTTGTGTTTCAATTCCTAAGCATCTTCACATGAAGTGAAGTCAATCGCCCTTGTACTGCACTGTAATGATGATTACTGCATCTGTTAGCAGTCGAAACTAGATACTATATCAACAAATGGGATTACTTGAATGAAGATGATCTTTTTGTTAGTAAAGAACAATGCTAAGGTTCTTAGTTAATAAGAGACCGTAGTCTTTATTGTTTTATCTTTAGCTGTTCCTTTTCTGAGTTTATCTTTTTTTATTTTCAGTTGAGTGGAGATATTTAATCTTTTCATAGAAAATTACATATATCTGTATTTGCAGCAAAAATTCATAAGCTTAGGATAGGATGTGTGGATGACTAAAGGCTATTATTAATTATTAGGCTTGTGCTAAAGAAAAAAAAATTGAGACTGTGCTGTGGTTTAAATGTGGCTATTATTAATTAAAGGCTTGTGCTAAAGAAAAAAAGTGAGGCTGCACTGTGCTATATATGTAGGATATATTTGACCAGCAGTGTGAACAGTGATGTGGTTTTTGGTCACCAGCCGCCCGTTGAGATAATAAACCACATGTAATAATAAAAAGGTTAGCTTGCTCACAAGCAGTCCTAGGAAGTTCCACCTAAGGGACGGGGCCGCAAGTACCCTAAATACGGCACTGGCTGTTACGGTAAATAAAATAACTGTAATAATTAAATGGTTTTTAAATATGACATACCTTAAGGTCATAAATTGAAGGTATTATCTTGAGAGTAAATGTATCAGTAAGTCGTAGCATCTCCAAGTCTTCAAGGCCCACTGTAGGTAAATGTGTGATAGCTGTTTCTGACAGATCTCTGTAGAACAATTAGAAATTATTTTGCTGTAGAATAATTAGAAATGCATTACCCTTTGGCGAAAATTTAAATAAAACTGAAATACGAGTTATTTTGTTAGATTAATTCTAACAGATTTTTTTTGGGGTTCAAAATCAAAAAGAAAGATTCTTTCTTGGGTCAATGTAGTGAAAACAATTTTTATTAAAATTTGTAACTGTAAAGTTATAAATAATTCCATTTAAGTTAAAAAAATGTAATGAAACCTTTAGAGTGATTTCATTAATAATACACAACATCTATACACTTTAAAATTGATCAGTCTATAAGTGGTTTACATTCTATGAAAGAAGTAAATCTCTTTAATAAGATAACAAAAATCTGCTAACCTAACATAACACTAGGTTCTTCTAACCTAATATAACACTAGGTTAATTCAGTTAAAATGGTCTACTATCTACGGTACACTTACAAGTCACGAAGGCTTGTAAGACCATTGAATGCGTCAGGTGAGAGATCTGCCAAACCATGGTTTCCTCTCAGACTCCTGTTTGCAAAGTAGAAAGGTTTTGTGACTTAATAAGCAAAAATATTATCGTTTTTAGTAATCAGCTCCTGTACAATACCTTTATTAGAAAACACATATGCAGTACGTAATACTGTTTTTACAGATGAATTCAATCTGATACTTTTACTACAAAAAGTAAACATTTTATCTACTGAATAACAAAATTAAAATATATTACAACTAGTGATTACCGAAACAATCAATAAATATCATTTAATAAGACTAAACATTAGGGCCTACTAAAAACAAAACGCTTCCAGTAATAACTCTGTCAAGGTTTTATTGCTCTGTCATTTATTAAAAAATTGCTCTTCAAAATTTCAATTAATAGATTTATTATTTTATAAGGTGTTTGGTATCCAAGATAATATCATCAGCACCAAACAATAGAATATAATTTAAAGAATATATTTTTGTTTAGTTTTCAAAGTAAAATTTATTTTAATTTTAGATTTTTTTAAAAGTTTACTATAGTACTATACTAGATAAATATTACTGATTTTCAAATTTCTTCCTATTAGTTGCTTTAGGAAAATGTTGTTCTTCATATACTGAATATAATTTTTCCTTCTACTGATAATTTGGCCTGTTAAATTATGGTTAAAGACATAACATTTTGCTACTTGTTTAATTTATATAAATAACTATTTTAATAACTAACTATCTACTAAGCGATCATAAATAACTTTGATCAGATCTTGACAAAGTCCAAGTGAATTATTGGAAACAACATTGGCAAATATATGTTCTAAATTAAAACAATTAAAAAAAGCTTTTGCAGCAAAAATAGAAACTTACTTTGTATTAAGTCACCCCACATTAAGGCTCCAGGTTTATTCATCCTAAACTTGAGAATGATGACTTGACCTGGTCTATCTAAAGCAAATTGAATAGTTGTTCAAGATCTGCTTTTGACCATAGATCTGTCATTTTGCTACATCTAAATAACTAATTAGAAAGGACAATTACAACATTGAGGGCAATCTCTCCAAGATGATCGAACAAGATTTTGTATAATGGTGTCGTCAGTTTAACAATTGATTTTCTAACATGGCCTTTGAAGAAAGAGATTGATCTAGAGCAAATGTCAGGCACTGAAAGCGTTCAACACTGCTGACATTTGACAGTAATACTTTTAAAGGGTTTGGAACTAGTAAAATATTTTGTGAGGTCTGTAAAATCAATTCTGCCTGTTTTAGGTCTACATGTTAATAAGCTAAAGTAATATCAATACAAATATCATCAAATATTAAATATAGTTCTTGTGATATTATGAAATTCACCTATTGAACAGTAAAGGAGCAACAACGGAACCTTGAGGAAGTTCATATTTTATTTGCCTCACAGAATTTCAGTACCTTGTTGGCATAACTTATATCAATTATATAATATTCAAAAGAGG
This sequence comes from Stictocephala bisonia, assembly GCA_035578905.1. Lineage (NCBI taxonomy): Eukaryota > Metazoa > Arthropoda > Insecta > Hemiptera > Membracidae > Stictocephala > Stictocephala bisonia. Next base: position 89,246 of record JAQJVL010001768.1, read on the forward strand.
GAAATGTAAGGAATGAGACTACAAACTCACTTTAAGAATTTTCTTCTAGTTATACTATAGTGCGATGTCTGATCTAAAAATTTTTTTATTTTCCTTTCTGAAGAAGTGTTATTAGAGAAAGAACTGATTATTAGAGTTTCTACCAGTTCTTATATACCTAATATCTGTGTCCTAAAAATTCTGGCATTAAGAACAAGGTATTGTGAAAAAAACTTAACACTGAGATGAAAAGCATATAAATTTTTCAAATCTAATTGTACACCACTTTTTAATATAAATTAGCTTTAAAAATATCCAGACAAGTTCAATAAGGCTCTAAAATTATGATCATGACCATAACAAATATAATTAATTATTTTTCGAGATAAGAAATTTTACAGTTAGTAAACTCACAATTTTCCAATCTCAGATCCATTGAAAGCCCATCCCTCAATTCGTTCAATTTTGTTGTAAGCAAGCAAACTGCAACAGGTTATACAGCAGAACATTTACTTGATTAATGCTAGATTAAATAACAGTACAGTATTTATCAATTTAATTTCCTCTCTAATATCCCCCATACAAACAAAGTGACAGTAACTTTTTATTATGAAACTATAAGCATTGGTCCTTTCAAAGTATGAGTGAGTTTGTATCTACTCATTGCTGTACAAGGTTTTTTAAGGTGATGATAGCCCAGCAAGCTTACCCGGAGTTTCTTTTTTAAGCTTTCTAGACATACAAGATGTTGTAGTAACATTAGGGAACTCCTCATAACTGGACTGTGAAAATAAGCCACAAGTACTGAACATATTTTCTGATCTCATCTTACTATGATAGTAATCTCGTAATCTGCTACTTTTTGTTAAACAAAAATTAAAACACTCAAGATGGTTTTCAAATTGTTTGATTAAAATTTAAAAGTATCTTACTAAGCAAAATATTTAAAATTTCAGACAAAATTTTATTTAAATTTATTAAATTCCATAATAGGGAACATTCAAAATTGTCAATAGTCCCCTGTTAAAATAAATTCCAAACAAGACTGTTCAAAGGTCAAATTTGATTGAAACCAGTGGATATGAAAAGCTGATAAATATAAGATAAATATTTTAGACATTGAAATTACAAATCTAAAGATACCTTTTAGGGCTTACAGTACATCGTTACATAAAAAAGAAGTTTTCACTATTTTAATTTCCACAGTGGAATCAACATATTTAAAACTATAAAATTGTATTAAGCAATAAATAATTTTATTGGTATATAATAGGTAAACACTGAGGTTAAAAAATAATCAATTATCCTCTTCTGTTTCAAAATGGTGACTGTTTTCAGGGTAATATCAAAACTGTATATATTATATGTCCTGTATACTCCCGAGATGGTTTCTGTGAAGTTTGATGTAGATCCGTCCACAGGATCCCGGCCCACGGGCTCCTAAAGATCCCATGTTATTCAAATGGAGAATCTGAATTGTTTACAAAAAACATATGACTGTGTGGTTTAATGTAGTTTCACATGCCATAAGCAGATTAAAGTTCTCACAACAACAGTACTGTATATGTTTTGATTTATTGTAGTTCTACATTTCACCTTGAGAGTGTAGCACACGCTACTTTTACTTGATCAGGTGATCTGTATTTGGTGTTAACCTTTTTTCCTCGGTAATTAAAACATGTGGTGAAACGTGAAAATACAAAATAAATAATTATTTGTTTTGCAGTTTACTTTTTATGACATGCCTCCTAAGAAATCTAATATTGGTAGAAGAAGCAAAAATGCTCGAATTCTTTCAGCTATTAGAGCTGCTGAAACATTTAATAAATAATGGTTTTTATCTATAATTCTTTTTATTGCTTTATTTTGGTATGTCAATGAAAAATGAAAGGCGAGACAACGTCCACCGGGTTCAGCTAGTTTAATATAAGAATGCTTACAGGCTTGTAAAAATGTGAAAACCTAATTTCACATAGTCCTTGAGGGATAATTACAACTTTATACAAAAGATTAAATATTAATACAAGAATTTAAAAATTTGTAAAATACTTACAATTGTTCACTTCTTACTCGGACAGAATTCTTCTGCAATGCTATAATTTTGTTGCTTTCAAAGTCTCTGTAAATAAAAAATATTTATAGTGCATTGTTGCATTTTTGTTGAACTATACACAGCACAAAAGAATCAAATACTTCACTAGCTGAAACTGGATTAGAAACTTTTTTAAGTAGACACAATATTAGTGGATGGCATAGATCTCCAAAATTGATTATGTAAAGGAATAAATTTGTAATTTTGCGTAGTATGTTGTTTATAGTATAATATTTTATTTGCAGTAAGTATCTTCAGAAGTTATAAAATTACCAAAAGAATGTGTTACATCTGGATGTTATATTTTTAGTTAAAAATAAATTAATGTTTTCAGAATATATAATCTTTCATGTATTTTTAACCATAAAATAAAATAAAATAAATTAGTTAAATACTGCCTCATAAGTATCATAACATAACGTACATTGCATAATGTTATTTTTAATACAGTGAAGTTGTGCTAGTCTGGCCATGAAGCAGTCAGACTCCCTCAATAACTCAACAGTCTGCCTGGCGCTGCTTACATGTTGAAATAAGTCAGTAAAACAGCTGATTTCTGTAATACAGCTCTGTAGTCCACAGGTTGTCAGATGAGCATACATATCTACTCAGTTTTTAACTTATGATACAATATTTATAAGTTTTATGTAAGTGTATACTTGATTATTTTTTATTGTGACTTTATTTGTACTGTACAATGTAGAACTTAATTGTTTTTATTTTAATGTGCATACTGAATATTGTTAGTAGTTGCTTGTTTTTCTTCTGCACAGTAAGTACAGAACTTGAATGATTTTGTTTCATTGTGTGTTTAATTGACACTTGAAAATGATTATTAAGTTGAAACATGTTGCGTGAAATAATTTAAATAAAAATATTAAAAGGGTAATCAGTTTGAATTTTATTACATCCTAAATATATAGTTTTGTTATTGATGACTCCTTGATAATCAGTCCTGTTTTGTAATCCGACTACCTACGACAAACAAAAAAATGGGACTATTGTAACCTCACTGTATAGTAATTAGGCATATTGAATATTATATTAAAGTAAAAGAAAATAATATCAATCAAATTTTTAGAGGTTTTATAGATATTTTGAAACTCAGTTATTAAAAATTACGCTTTTATAGTTTATAATAAGGCTAGAAAAATAATTGAATATTTAATTTAATACCTAAAATGTAAACTCAAAACTGTAATACAGTCAGGTATATGATTCATATGTTTAGTACATTTTAAAAACTTTTAATGGAAATTTTCATTAAACTTTCATTACGAACCTAGGTTTATTAATGTGATCAGAACTGGTTAACACAGCATAGAGCAGTGTAATATAGGCTAAACTAGTTTACTCGTAGCTTGCCAGTTATTGCCTTAGTTGAACATCATAGTGCATTTCACCAAGTTAAGTACTTCCAACTAGAGTTATAGTTTCCTGGCACGAGTCTCAACTTAACAAAGTTTGCCAAGTTGACAAGTACTAAATAACAAAATAGCATACCTCTTATATTATTTTTTTGTAAGCTCAACTTATTAAACAAAATAACTTAGATCTTTTTTATTTATTTTTTGTTGTTTTATACTCTAAATAATTATGGCCTTCTAACTAATTATTTTATGTAAGTTAAGATATTGTCTGGTTAATTTGAACATTAACCAGACAATATCTTAATACAATACATGATCATTATTACCTCACACAAACCAAGGACTTATTTATAATAAGCAGTTGTATTTTTATGTATACATAACATATATTTTAATAGATCATTCTAATTTTAAAAGAAAAGGAATAGTTATGATAATTTTTAATTAAAAATATTTATTTGTATTTCCTCTATTTAATATAAATAGTTAGGTCAAATAAATTCAATGGACAGTGCCTTGTTGTTGAAAATAAATTAGCTTATACAAGTGACAAAAAAGTCTTATTTCTATTTTTTAATCCGTCTCCTCTATTAACATATGAAAAGTTTAACTGTAATTTTTATTTGAATTTAGTCAAATTCCAAAAAATGTGTCATACTTTAATATCATATTGTATGGTATAATGAAATTTACTGTCTGAAAGTATATGAATTTTATGTAAACATATTTAATGCATGTTTTAACATGCTAATCAAGCTTTTGCCACGGAAATTCAAGGTTACAAAAAACATAAATACTGACAGTTTTTATATTATAACATGAATGACAATGGCTCCGGTTAATTTACTCATGCTTTATTTAATTTTAAGGGAATTTAATTTTATCTACATTACTATTAATAATTTAAGTTTTTTACTAAGAAGTTAATTAACCCTAGAACACACAGAAAAACACTAGTACCATTAAAACACAGATGGGGATCTCAAACACCCCATTATGAAATATGCAGTAATTTAATTTGTAAAATAAACATTTACTGTAAAAACTCATCAGTAATATATAGATTTTTGGGTAAAGCATTTAAACACCCCCATTTTTACAGTTATTAGTTTAAAAAAGTTTGGCAAATATCTTTATAATGGTCTGCGCAAATAGAAACATCATACTTGTTACAGAATATTTTGGTTTTCCTATCACTTGCCACATCTTGACTGTTTTGGTTGACCATTCCCAATGATACAGGGAAATGGGATTTCATGTTTATTAAATAGGGGCTTCTCTCTGAAAGCTCATTCGACAAAGGTTTTTTCCAATCTCTCCTCCATGTATGGTCTGGCTAGTTGTAACTCCAGATCAATTATAAACAACTTTCTTCGTAACCTACAGTCTTCTCACTGAATTTGTTTCTAAATACTGTAAGACTAAATAATCAACCCCAACTTGATATAAAATTCCAAAAAAAGAGTCATCGCTAACCCCTGAAGGTTCCTCAGTATTGTCTTTGCAATCACTTACAAATTCATCGTTATCCTCTTTATCCTCCTCAACAGAGTCAGATAAATTAGAGGATGTAACTACACAGATATTCATTACTAACATTGATAAATAAACAAGCAAACTAATAAAAATAATTACAAACAACAAGCTGAAGAACGAGAACAAAACTTTTATCAAACAAGTTTTGTACAAAAATAACACTTTAGACACACAGGTGGGGTTCTACAACACCCCAATTGAATAAAACTAATAAAGTTTCAGAGATAAAATTAACCCATTTGTACACAGTTAATCATTACCTCACTAAATTAGAATCCACAGAGCATTATGGGAATAAAGTGAAACTAGAGTCTCTAGTAGAGAGTTCAAGAACCATTGGGGTGCTCCAGCAACCCACTGTGTTCCAGGGATAACATTAGTTACAATAAGGGTCTATCAATAAATAGGTATTCATATAGTTGAAAAAATCTGGGTTGAGATATCCTCATGAAATATAAAAATATATAGTTTATAAAAATGTAGCATATTATTGTTAGGATTTTGTTTAGGACTATAATCCAATCAATATTACGTTTTGCCAGTTTGGTGGCTCAGCTGTTATGGCTTGGAGTATAAGGTCATAAATTGAGCTGATGGTTCTTAGTTTGTTGAATAAAGTTCAAAGAGACCATACGTTGGCAGGGCATTTTAAAATGAAAAATTAAATAAAATTTAAAATAAATTATCTGTATATAGATGAACAAATGTCCCTGTCTGCCTGCTTGTCCTTTATGCTTTACTACACCTTTCAGCCCATCAGCATGGAACTTTGGAAAGTCAGGTATCTTTTCCTAGGGAAGGTTTTTAAGTCTGATTTTATTTGCATCCGGCCCCAATGACCATTATATTTTCAGTGTTAACAGCTGATAAATAAAACCAAATGTAATGAAAACTTTGCTAATAGGCAAGTTTAGTAAAAGGCTAAATAACGCTTAGTGAAATTTAACTTTCATTTTAATAACATTAAAACATTACTATTCATATTTTGATCCCGAAGAGATGTATGGGTAAATCACTAGTAATATATACAACTTACACCATATGCATGATAAAAGTGTTTCCTAAGGACTTGAAAGCAGGGATTTTCTCAAGACCGGTATGTATAACTCTCCTAAAACAATATACATCATGTAAGAACAGACATATGAAAATAAATTATACATAACACATAAAATGCTGTTTGCTTATTTTGTTTGACGCTTTTAACCATTTTTTTAAAAAAAGCAATATTATTGTAAAATGAATGTTAAAAAATATCTATAACGAAACTGTCATTTTTCTTCAGCAGTAGGGTAAAGTTAAGATGCTTTTGTTAAATATAGATAAAAGTAAGACACGAACATATATTTCAATTATCTTTATCTTAATTTGAACCAAAACACTAAAAATGCATTATGAGATTTCAAGAAGATACCTTTAAACTACATATTTAAAAATCCATAATGCTTAGAAAAAAAAAAAAAAAAATGGCCTTTCACAGATTTTTTTCTTATTGGTATTTAACTGAAATTAATATAGTTCATTCATAATTAACTAAATTCTTACTCAAATATCTTTAATATTTAAATGTTCTGATAATTGTTCTGATAATTTTAAAACTTGATAGTTGTTATACTAATTTAATGATGTTGTATTTCTGTAATATTTGTTTCTTTGTTCACTCAACATTTCTATATATTAATAACAAAGCAGTCAATCACATTTATACCAATCATACAAAATAAATATGACATGTTTTCCTTGGTTCATAATGGAGAGAGAACAAATGTTATTTTAAGCAAACTCTGTGTTATAAATTGAGATTGATTTGTTTACTGTGGAAGAGATATTCATATAACTAGTTAGTTTCCAATAAAATATCAGCATCCAGTCTTTTAATGTTGGTTGTGACTATTCTATATCTATTTATATCATTTAATGTAATTGATTTACAAATTAGTAGAAAAGATTATAATAGTAATCAATTTGGTGAGAAAATAAAGAATACATATAAAAAAGTTTTGTGCAAACCTCGCACTTTGTAAAGATAGAGTATGTGTGCTCTGAAGAAAAATGTACCTTTTAATAAACTAGTTCAGAAAACTACCCAACTGACTAAGTGATAAATTTTTAAAAAGTGACACTTTTTCATTTCCAGTATTAGTCAGTCACACCATATTAACTAACTAAATGGTACAATTAGTAATTCTATACTCACAATACTTTGAGATGGTTTACAGGTGAAAACAGGTAGTTTGGGAGATCCCTCATGTTGGGAATTTGCGATATTGTTCTGAAATAAAAATATGTTTGTAACAACTAAAAATATGGATTTTAAATTTCATCCAAGTAATTATAATCTAGTATCATAAAATCTATCCACGATTTTACAAAAGCAGTTTCCCAATTAACAGAACAAGTGACAATTTTTAGATTATTATCTGTTTGTTTGAAGGGTTAGAGGAGGCAAACACTCAAGATGGCAGGAGTGCCACTAAGGCTGGAGGACTAGCAAGTGATGGTCTAGCTCAGTGGAGAAGGGCCTGAGTTGTGGTCAGGCATGAATTGATAATAACAGTATGAACCAAGTATTAAATATCTCAGTTCTAACGCAAAAATGGCATAACATAAACTTATAACACACAAAACTGTAAATCAAAACTGAACGCAAAAAACAGATAGAATAATCACTATTAAATTCCTATTTTTTTTGTTTAGCTAATCAGAAAGTTAAAAAAATATATACAATATTAACTATGATCCAATTTTACTCAGAGAGTATAAAATAACTGTTCTTATTCAGAATCATATGTATTAGATTGTTAAATAAACATCATAGTATATAAACAGAAAAATACTTCTCACAAGAGGTTTGGTGAGATCTGTTGTATGGTTGGTCTATCATGGCAAGTACATCTCACAAGAGGTTTGGTGAGATCTGTTGTATGGTTGGTCTATCATGGCAAGTACATCTCACAAGAGGTTTGGTGAGATCTATTGTATGGTTGGTCTATCATGGCAAGTACATCTCACAAGAGGTTTGGTGAGATCTGTTGTATGGTTGGTCTATCATGGCAAGTACATCTCACAAGAGGTTTGGTGAGATCTATTGTATGGTTGGTCTATCATGGCAAGTACATCTCACAAGAGGTTTGGTGAGATCTGTTGTATGGTTGGTCTATCATGGCAAGTACATCTCACAAGAGGTTTGGTGAGATCTGTTGTATGGTTGGTCTATCATGGCAAGTACATCTCACAAGAGGTTTGGTGAGATCTATTGTATGGTTGGTCCATTATGGCAAGTACATCTCACAAGAGGTTTGGTGAGATCTATTGTATGGTTGGTCCATTATGGCAAGTACACCTCACAAGAGGTTTGGTGAGATCTATTGTATGGCATGTACACAGGAGCAACTACTGAAGATGGGTTCGAGGGATGGTGTTAAAGTTATGGTGTAGAGATGTACATTGTATGGTTGGTCCATCATGGCTTGTACATCTTGTGTACACAGGAGTAACTACTGAAGATGAGCTAGAGCTTGATAGTTTTTATAAGTTAAAATTGTCCGATTGACTTCGTTTTTTTTTTTTTTTTATTTGTAAACAGTAAAAAAAGTAATTCCCAGTTAAACTCCAAAAAGATTTTAATTCCAAATAAAAAACTAATTAAAAACTATTCATTAAAAAAATAAATTTGTACCTTACTACATTATTCCCAATTGTGAGTCACCGGATGTAAAATCTAGATGAGGGCTGTGGCGGTCTGGATCTGACGTTGCCTATTTTGATTTTCCAGTTTAGCCCGCAAACCTCAGAGGTAAAGTTAGAACGGCTGGACTATAATAATGGTTTTCTGTGGAGTGGTGAATACCCAGCTAATTTTTCTTGAAACTCGAACCTTTGTGCTTCGAAGTATTCCAGTTCAAGTCAAGTTTGCTTACATATGTGGTTTACGTTTTTTACATACTACACCGTTGGAATAGTTTCAATTGTACCAATCTTTTAACAGTATTTTGTTAAGCCCAGAACAAAGTAAATTCCTCAAAAAAATTGCAATGACAAACTTCCATCGTGGAGTGGTGCTTAAGAAATTAACATGTAGGCCTGATATAAATTTTTAATAAAGGTTTCTAGGAAAATAACTTTAACCGGATTAGGGGGCGGAAAAAATTATTGGACCTAGGAGCGCCAAAATGCTCTATCTGGCTCTGGCTACTACTGAAGATGAGTTGAAGGGAAGGTGTCAAATTTGTATTGTAGTTATGTACATTGTATGGTTGATCCATCATGAGGCAAGTATATCTAAGGTACACAGGAGTTACTACTGAAATGAGTTCGAGGGAAAGTGTCGAAGTTGTGGTGTAGTTATGTACACTGTATGGTTGGTCCATCATGAATGAGGCAAGTACATGTCGGGAACAGAGGAGCTACTACTGAAGATGAACTGGAGGGAAGGTGTCAAAGTTGTGTTATAGTGTAAATTGTGTATTATGTCTTTTGACCGGTATATTCTGTTTTTCGCCTTCATTTGGGAGGCTGCCCGAGATTCGTCCTTGCACTGTGTGCTCTTTACTTTCGCGGCCGTTGGCTCGGACTCTGGTCTTTCCGTTATTCCAACCCCGGTCTGTCTGGTTGTCCTGTCTAGAAACCTCACTCCCTTTCCAGCACCTTTGAACATGCCTGGCTAACTTCTCTTGACGTAAATTGATTAATTTGTTTTAATTTCAAACACCTAATCACTCTTTTGGTGAAAACCTTTTTGTTAAGTAACAATTTTAATTTTGCAATATTCAGTTTTTGTTAGATTGATTCTTGTGTTCTTTTATATAGGTTTGATTTACATGTTCGAGACCATGTGCTCAATTTTGCTCTTGTAGCCTTCAGCCTGGTTTTAATTTATTTTTTGTTCAATAAATCTTCTTTTCCGCCCAGCTGCCGAGTTTTATTGTAACCCTCCAAGTGCCGCTCGTGACCCTATCACTTTCTGGACTTGAGCCATCCCCGTTACAGCTCGACTTCCTTTGTTTGGTGGGGGATGGGTCTCACTGTACGGTTGGTCCATCATTAGCCACGTTTGGGTAAAGTAGATGGTAGAACCTGACATGCCGCTGTCTGGTGTTGTATATATATATATATATATATATATATATATATATATATATATATATATATATATATAGAATGAGTACCTAGAGAGTTTAGAAGTGACTTCTACTCATGTAATAAATTTGGGAGGGCACATCATCAGATGACATGAATATGAAGGACTGATGGACGGAGTTTTGTGTGTGTGTTGGGTTAGGTGATAGAGTCTTTGTGCAAAGTAAATAACTAATAGAAAAATAAATATTTGTAATAGAAAATTAACAAAGTTAACTATTGCCCATATACTGAAATGAAACTGTAATTATTAGAAAGCTTGAGAAAACGTTTAATTAACTATTAGCCTTAGTACAGTAAATATTATAGCTAACTTTATCGAATAAATTTTCTTAATTTATTGAACTTACGTAAGGAAAAGAAAACCAAGATAAAGTTGTTTTGAATATTATATTTAAATATCTATATCTGGCCAATGTTACATTTCTTTCTAGGCATCAGTTTAAACTACATCAGCTAATACCTTGAAAGGTTTGTTTTTTCATCATAGTGGCAAGGAAAAGACTCAGGCCGCTGACAAACCAAAATATACCTCCCAATATAAATTTGATTTTGTTTGTGCCCGGTAAAAGAAATTAAAATGTGAATCCCTCTAGTCTGAGGAAGGTAAACGGGGTTTACTGAAATCGATCATCATAATATTTGTCCATTTTGTACCTATATTTTATTAATTTTTTATTGTATGAGTTTCACTTGTATTGCGTTTCCACTAACATGTATTATGCTGATTAAATTATCTCCTAACTGGGTTTGAGCAACTTTACTGTTTGTTTTCAAGAAAAAATACCAAAGAACTTCTCATATTTTTGAAATTTGTTAATGATGGAGTATGAGATGAGGGAGACAAAGGTAGTTGGACATTTGCCATCATTACGTGAAAAATAACACGTCAGTCTGTGTATGGTTGTTGTGAAGTGTAGTGTGTATGTTTGTCTAGTCCCCGTGCTTTATCACCTTGGAGGGAACTTCGTAGACACTGCATTTGGATTGTATCATCCTCACTTTGTACCTGGGACGTCTAGACGCCATCGTCACTGCGGGTCGTAAGACTTTATCTTTTTTGTAATATTTGATTATGGTATTGTTTTATTCCTAATAATTGCTGTCTTTCCAGGTTAAAATGTAATTTTAATAGTAGTCTCAGTCCTTTCGAGTCATATATATATAATTTTTTGTGCGTGTTGAATGTTATTTTAAATTAATTGTGTTTTTCAGGTACCATATATTTATGATTAGTTAATGTTATCTGATTTGAATATTAATTTTATTGTGTTTTACATTTTTCGTTGATATCGTGACCTTGACAGCGCCTAATTGGCTATATTAATTTAACCCTGTTAATATTTTTATATTTAATAGAAGTTCATTTTGTTGTACTCCATTCTAGGATCTAGGTTAAAAATGTAGATAATTATTAAAGTAGATAAGTTTATTAGTTGAAGAACATAGTTTTATAACATGTTTGTGTAGGTGTAATTTAGTTTTTAGCACTTGAAAAAGGTTTGGGTTTTACCAAATCGAAACGTCGTGATTGTTATTTTTCACGTAATGATGGCAAATGTCCAACTACCTTTGTCTCCCTCAACTTCTCATACCTAAAAATCTATTTTAAACTGAAAGTGTTACCATAACATTTTCAGTTTAAGTTTCAGAGTTGCAGGTTATACAATGAGCCAAACAAGTTTTTCAAATTAATCGAGTTTGTTTGTTCCTAACCTACATAATCTTCCTGCCATTTTAATCATTATATCACAAGAAGTTCGTTCGCCCTAGTACTGCCACTAATACAATTTGAAGTTTACTGAAATACATCTGTATACAGTACATCTGCACAACTGTTCTTTCAAGTAAGGACAAACAGAACAGATCCAGTGCAATAAAAAGCAGAATACCTTTGAGAAGGACTTAGCTTCCTTGTGTATAAATTTTAGTGTAAATCGCCTGTTAATATGAATCTATACGTGATCTTCAATGTATAGAATCATTATTATATTATACAAATGGATATCAGCAGATATGTGAATACAGGCCCTGATTCAGTAATTTTTGGCATTATACTCCCAATAACTATACAACACTTAATAGGCTCTTCCACCCAACGGACATATACATGGCTTTCAATTGATTTACTGTTTAAATTAAAACTTATCAACGTATTGAAAAATACCACTATACATGTATGGGTGGGTGGGTGGGTCAGTACCTCTGTACATGTTTAGGATGTGCGTGTGGGTCAATTGGGTGTTGAGTCAATAGCAGAGACTTAAAGACGAGATACCTACATTGACTGAATGTGTGGAAGATGTCGGAATACATTTTTACTGAGGATTTTCAGACTGCTCATCTGAGTAATGTACCTGAAATAAATGTACATTGTTAATATTAAATCAAAAATATTGAAGTAAATTTGAAACCTATTGTAAATTTATATAATTCTTTGAATAAATATAAATAAATGATTATATGTGTATTTCGTTTTATGCAAAACCAGTTACTTGATGATTGATTACTTACTATCCAACATTTTCTATATCACATAACCTATATCCAAAAGCCTTTATGTATCCTAAATCCAACGCAAATCTACAATATATAAAATTAAAATTATAAAACTTACTAATTATGTGAAAAATGTAGTAAACAGTTAAAGTCAATCCTAACAAACGAAAATGTATAACCTAAAATAATATTATAGTGTACATATAAAAATTGTGATAGTTTAATATATATTTAAAATTAATTTCAGTCAACAAATTATATTACTACAGAATCCTTCCAAGGAATGTAATGGTCTTTTTCAGTAGTATATTCTGTGTTAGACTAGCTCATATTAGAACTTAAATTTTATATGCTTTCTGTACATATTATTCAGCGCATGATATATTTTTCAGTATGGTGAGTAAAACTCATTTTCATGGGTTTGTATGAAAAAAAAAAAAAAAACTTTGGAGTACTCTTTTGAAAGAGACACACATAAGAATCTGAACTCATAATTATATTGTGTATATATATATATATATATATATATATATATATATATATATATTTGTCTTGAAATTGTTGGAGCTTAAAATAACTTTGCTCTTTACCTATGTAGCACAGATTTTGATAAAAACTTAGAAAAGTCCTTGCTGCATAATAACTAGCCAATTCCGCTCATTCATGAGCAAAACCTATTTTTTTTAGAAAAGTCATCATATAGATCTTCAACATTGTTAATAATAAACTAAATATCATCAATGTATCAACGTTCTTTAAACAGGCTCTAGCATATTCATTCCACGGTAAATAGAACAAAATACGTACAGTTAGGTTTGACTGAACACTGATTCAGCACACTTACAGTTCCTGCAAGGTATTACTGTAGGGCAGAAAAGCATCCTCCTTTATTTCTTCCATGTCACCCAAAGAAATGGACCTACAATGAACATAGGACTATGTTAAATGATTAGAATACAATGAACAATATATCCTGCACGACAATTAATTTGCATGTAAACAAGTATTCATAAACGTCTAGCTGTATGACAAGCATAGTTTATCAAATACCTTCCATATATTTATTAGAAGGTTTTGAGTTTTTTTTTCTAATAATTATTTCTAAATTGTAGGGCATACTATACTAGACGTATCCAATTTTCTCTTATTGGAGTTTAAGCATAAAAAATTACTAAATATCTTATCATTTTGTGTGTATGTTTTTTTTTTTTTTTTTTTTTTTTTTTTTAATGTTTACAAATACAATCAGTAAAACATTATAATAATACTTAAGCTAAATTAAATCAAGATAAATAGGAGGGGGAACATAAATTTCATGTTACCCCTTGGAACATATCAAGACTAAGAAATGTCCTTAAACTGTCCTTTTGATCATTGATGTAATAAACATTTTGCATTAAACCAGTGACAAACGTATCAGTGAGGTAAATTTCTGCAATTATAGATATAAGATTATAAATAAGGATTAGTTAGCAGTGGTTATATTATTTTTTGAGTAATATAACCATAATATTGATGTTTAAATAATCAAAACATATCCAGTTTACAGTAATGTATCTAAATATAACGGAAATATATAGGGTGTCCCGTAAGCAACCAGCCAAACTTCTGGAGGTCATTCCTTGGGTTAAAACAAACAAAAATTTCATGTGTTTAAATCGTCTATCTTGCTCCATTATCCGGATCTGTCTGTATGTGTTTTTTACTAAAAACTTAATATCTCAAAAGTTATTTAAGATAAAACCATGAAAATTGGTATGAATATTGATCTGTACAGTGTCCATGTACTAATCAAATTTCATTTTTTTACAACAGTCATTTTCAAAATGGCGGCCATTATAAATGTTTAAAGCCAAATATCTTAATAACCTTAAATGTTACTAAAAACTTGAAAGTTACAAAAAAATTTAGGAATTTATTTCTATAAATAATTGTATAAAAAGTTTTAAGATTGAACAACTATTAACTGAGAAATTATAATTTTTATCTAATAAAAATATGCTTGATATTAATAAAATTGAAAACTTGAAATTGAAAACAGTAAAGTGACATTTATTTGTTGCAAATTATACTAATGCTAAATAGATTTTTACAGCTGATTTGGAAATACATACAGTCAATGATTATCAGCTGACTATAATATTGACAGTTCGTTGTTGGAAAACACCTATTTTTATTTGTTATTGATTGGAGTACATTATTAAAGAAAAACAGTATAATGTTTAGGGGTTCTTAAGATAGTTTTTGTGGTTGCACTGGTATTAATATATTATCTTATTTAGTTTCTTCATGAACCAAAATGCCTATTTATTCAAATGAAGAATTATCAGACGTTCATTTTATTTATGGATTGGCTAATAGAAATTCACGCGAGGCAGTACGACTCTATGAAGAAACATTTCCTCATCGAAGAACTCCGCACCGAGAAACGTTTGTAACTGTTCATAGGTCCCTGAGGGAGCTTGGAACTTTTGCTAAAGTTGAAAAATTGGGTCGTCCAGTTTCAGTAACAACTTTTAGAGCTCAAGAAAGAATATTAAATGCCATTGAAGAAAACCCTAGTACGAGTGTCAGAAGGTTGTCACAGCCCACAGGTAGAAGGAATGTCAAAAACCTCTGCGTGGCGTATTTCTCAGTTAATAGTTGTTCAATCTTAAAACTTTTTAAACAGTTATTTATAGAAATAAATTCCTAAACGTTTTTGTAACCTACAAGCTTTTAGTAAAATTTAAGGTTATTAAGATATTTGGCTTTAAAAATTTTAAATGGCCGCCATTTTGAAAAAGATTGTTGTAAAAAAATGAAATTTAAATAGTACATGGATACTGTACAGATAAACAGTCATACCAATTTTCATGGTTTTATCTTAAATAACTTTTGAGATATTAAGTTTTTAGTAAAAAACACATACAGACAGATAGCCGGATAATGGAGCGAGATAGACGATTTGTACACATGAAATTTTTTGTTTGTTTTGACCCAAGGAGTGACCTCCAGAAGTTTGGCTGGTTACTTACGGAACACCCTGTATACTATAGAAACAAAAAGACTATGATACAAGGCTCCTGACATGAGCTTGTTGTGGCTGTGCATACGATCATGCTCAGACATGCAATTCAGGCTGACACTTCAGAGTAGCTTGTTCATGAATAATTGGTGTTGAATCACTTTACGCTACTTTGTGCTGCATTGAAATTGTATTTCTGAGATAATTATTTCTCAAAGCCAGTATAATACTAATTTTTAATATTAGAAATGGTATATCAACTCGTAATATATTAAACATAAGTAAATACTATTAATTGTTTCAACCCTTAAATTTAAAATTAAGGGATATAACACCACTTATAAGTTTAGTAAATATAGTAGTATTAAAATTGGCTCATAACATTAAAGAAAGAAATTATTACTGCTTTGATCACTTGTAAATTGTAGAATATACTGTATACATTAATTTTAATATATAATTGGAAAAATGATGTTGAACCTTATTGTTTACATGGAAAATTTTTGTATCAAGGACAAAAAATGGTTGAAATAAGCTATTAGAATCTAAAAAGAATAAATATTAATTAATTTAAACAAATGATTGAACATATTTTGATACGTTGTGAATAAAAAATTTAAGTAACATAAAATGCATATTACAAATTATCTAGCAGGAATAACAGAATTTAAATTATGTAGAAAATGTATTTTTGCAGTAAATTGACAGTGTAACATCTTCAAGCACATTGCATCTGCTGACTTATGTATATGTTTGCTAATATCCCACTGGCAGTCTGTTGGCAAAACTCTATTGACAAAGGTCTCTATCACTGGTGCAGGTGCATGTTATTAAAAGCATGACGAGTAGGTCTTTGAGGTCTTAAATGGTCTGTGGACAATTGGTGTTGACAAGTGGATTCAAATATGAGAGAATCCACTTCAAGACTTCTAAGAGAACTTAGAGTTGGTGTTAACCACCAGACTGCAGGTGAAGCACTTATCAGTCATAATATATCTTAAGTAAAATTATACGTGCTAAGATTTGTATTTTATTTTGTAAATTTAGTGTGCAAGTACACTTTCAGCTCACAATTTCCATCCGGACCCCCTGTAGTCCTTAATTATAAGAGAGGAGCTTAGAACTGTTTTTATTTTAAAAAAATGAATCTCAATCATCCATCGGTATAAATTAATAAATGAGATTATATTAGTTAATAAATATAACTTTAAAGTGAGGTAAAATATGTAAATTTGTGAGTTGTAATGAATATTCATTAAGTGAGTAATTGCTAAGAGCTGAGACAAAGGCTATGTTGATTACAAGGTACTCTACCTCACCTTTATGGAGGACTTTGTCATCTCTCCAATCTTCTTTGGAGGTAACTGTTTTAGTACTTCATGTAGTCTCAAAATGATACTTTAAATTAATTGTCATTGCTGTTCTGCATATTTATAAATATCAGCTGATGGGATAAAATCCTTCTTTTTCAGAGGGAAATTATTAAATAAATGTTATTGTTTCTCTTTCAATTATAATAGGATCAACATCTTCTTGGTCCAGACATTCCTAATAAATTAAGAATGGAAATGTATCTTGAACAATATTATTGACTTAACGGTACAAATAACTTATCAACAGATCAGAATAAAAATAAAAATTAATAATAAAAAACATCTTGAAGACTTGGGGAACCGTAGTCTGTTGATAAGTTATTTGTTGCGTTATGCCAATAAGATCGTTTTAAGATACCTTCCCAACTCTTTAATCAAGTACCAACTTTAGGCCTCTTGCTAGCCTAGTGGTTAGCACTTCTGCTTCACATGTAGAGTGTCACGGGTTCAAATCCCGGGAGGTTCACTTAAATTTGCCAAAGGGGTTTGGACCGTTGTCCCAGACAACGTTAGAATGCAATGTTAAAAATGCCACTGGCATAGGCAGTAAGAGAGAGAAAAAACTGGCTTTTACAACATGTTAAATTCCCACTCAAATATCATTGCTTATAAAAGTTCAGCAGTCGCCATTTCAAAAGATTATCAAGGGTGGTACTTTTGATTTGAAATGTGTGGTGTCTTACTCAGAAAAAAATACGCTTTAAAAATACTGAGCATTTTAACATAGCCTTCAATTAAAACTTTTAAAAATATCTTTGATGGCCTCTTTCCTCTAGGTTTAAAAAAAATCATTCTACAACAAAATATAGAATAAAATGTTCTGCGGCCTTGCACTTAGTCTCAAATTTTGTATCTGGACCCATCCAAGATAAATGATAGTGTTTCCATACTTTTTCAAAACCCTGTACAGCCTATACTATACATTGGCATGCTGCATAATCTATATTTACGCATTGAATACTTACGCATTGTTTATAACAAATAGCTGAAAAATTTGTTTATGTAATTTATGTCCTCTACATTGCCAATATATCTATAACTTAATATTTTGTCAGCCATGATACAAACAAATGAAATAGTTATTAGTAACTGTGCACTCTTACAATGCATTTAGACGTCCTCTGTTGATGTCAGGTGGCACATAGTCCAACTTATCGCCGGAACAGTGGCATGTCTCCAGTACCTGGTGGTTCTCCGAAGTACGGTTCTGACAGTCACATCTCCAAAGTGTAGACTGGCTAGGAACACACAACCAAGGGACCAGTAGCAGACATATCCTTAGCATTTCTGCAACACAAAGATAACAGTTCAGACTTTCTCCAACAGGCAGCTTTCTAATACCCGGTACTCGTACATCTGAGATACGGTTCTGATAGTCACATCTCCAAAGTGTAGACTGGCTAGGAACACACAACCAAGGGACCAGAAGCAGACATATCCTTAGCATTTCTGCAACACAAAGACCACAGTTCAGACTTTCTCCAACAGGCATGTCTCTAATACCCGGTACTCGTACCTCTGAGATACGGTTCTGATAGTCACATCTCCAAAGTGTAGACTGGCTAGGAACACACAACCAAGGGACCAGTAGCAGACATATCCTTAGCATTTCTGCAACACAAAGACCACAGTTCAGACTTTCTCCAACAGACATGTCTCTAATACCCGGTACTCGTACCTCTGAGATACGGTTCTGACAGTCACATCTCCAAAGTGTAGACTGGCTAGGAACACACAACCAAGGGACCAGTAGCAGACATATCCTTAGCATTTCTGCAACACAAAGATCACAGTTCAGACTTTCTCCAACAGGCATGTCTCTAATACCCGGTACTCATACATCTGAGATACGGTTCTGATAGTCACATCTCCAAAGTGTAGATTAGCTG
The DNA here is from genome assembly GCA_035578905.1 of Stictocephala bisonia. Lineage (NCBI taxonomy): Eukaryota > Metazoa > Arthropoda > Insecta > Hemiptera > Membracidae > Stictocephala > Stictocephala bisonia. The sequence continues at coordinate 108,130 of JAQJVL010001768.1, forward strand.
GAAACACACGGACACGGAATATGATTCTGTTTTTATTAGCAATTCATATCAACTTTTCATTCATATTGGTTTACAGGGCCGTATTTCCCATAAGGCCGAGTAGGCCGTGGCCTAGGGCGGCAAATATCGAGGGGCGGCAAATTTCCATGTAACATTGATATAAAAATATATTTATAAATGTAAAATGTGAATAGAAAAACCCGAAAATGTAAACATCAATATTATGATAAGCTGCAAAACATCATAGCAATCACTCACTACTTGGGTTATCATAAATATATATTTCATTTAATTTATTAAATCTAATGCAGTGTCGCCGTGTGGTTTTTACATACAAATACATAATTTATGGTATTACATAATAGTATGGTAGTATATGGTAGTAGTATTAGTAGTAAAATCAACCATACTATAGTATTTTTATGTAAAAACAATATCAGTGATTGTCGAGGGCAGTCTTACGACAATGCCTCGAATATGGCTGGACTCTATAATGGCTTGCAAGCTAAGACAAAGGAGCTTGCCCATTTGGCAATGTTAATACCATGTGCAGCTCATTCATTAAATTTAGTTGGGACATCAGCGGCAGTCTTGTAGTGAAGTTTGTAATTTTTTTATGATCCTTCAAGAGCTATATGTTTTTTTTTTTTACAAACTCGACAAAAAGATGGGAACGTTTGATCGTCGAGATCGATAAAGGAAAAACACTAAAAAGCTATCAACTACTTGGTGGTCGGCCAGGGACAATGCTTGCCAAGGCCTAAAAGAGTCATGGAATGAAATTTTATCCGTTTTAACTTCAATAGAAAATGACTCCACAGAAAAAGCCACCACACGATATGAATCTGTAGGAATTCTAAAAAAATTGAACAGATTTGAGACAGCCTTTATGGTTTGCTTTTGGAGCACAATAACTGTTCTGCTAAAAGAAGTTTTTTTTGCTTAAAAGAGAGTGAAAAACTATTTGAGATCAACCATTAATGAAGATAAATTTAACGCTTTGTCTATTTTGTGAATAGAATCTGAAATTGCCGCAAAGTGATAGAAGACTTTGCTCAGAAGAAGGCTCGGAGGAAAGTAATTTAGGTGGAAATTCAAGAAATAAAGAACTATTCATTAGATACTATATGTCATGTAAAAAAATTGTAAAAAATACAATTACACAATTATGTTATCCATTTTTAATTAATCCTTTTTATTAGAAGTTGAGTATTTTACGATAATATAGGCAATAAATCATATTATGTACCTATTTCAAATAACTCAAATGTTGTAATAATAAAATAAGTAAATTGTTTCTATGGAAGTTCGATAAAAGGGAAAACATAAACTTTACCACTAATAGTTCTACAATAAAAATTGTGATACAAGTGTAAAGAAAATAATTCAAAAATAGTAGTTCTAATGATTCATGTTATAAATAAACTTATATTTTCATTTGATAATAGATTCAAATACGGTTCCTATTCTACGTGACTCATATTACCAAAATTGTACGTAGGAGACAGACGTAATGAGTTGTTGGGGGGGAGGGGGCGGCGGAACCCGGCCGGCCTAAGGGTGTCATGAAGCTAAATGCGGCCCTGTTGGTTTAAAAGGTATATTGGATAAGCTAAGAATCGTTAAATTATACTTTATATTGCTGCTGCAGGAGGCATTCAGCCCCATTGTAATCCTTCCACTTTGAAGATCTTGCAATCTTTTTCGGATTAATTACAATGATGTTGAGTATATTGCCAGCACTGATGGCAAGTGCTGTAGACCAGCTATTTTGGGGTAAAGTGTAGAATAGATTATAGACGATAAATTCAGTATTTAGTTAGCATAATACCGAATCAATGATTATAGTAAGATTTGTATAACCGTAGACTCGGCCGTGCGTTACTAACCTAAACCAATGAATGGAATCCGATGAGTCACTCTTACATTGAGTGACCTAATTTGAGGGAAGGTTTGCACAATGATACTCTTCCTCGCCCCTCGCCTACAGCCGCTTCCGGAGCAAGAGTCTACCATTATAAAAATTGAACTGAACCATTCGTGGTCACAGTTCGGAAACTGTCCAAAGGGAGAGAGTTGAAACTTGAAAGATTAGTTAGTAGAACATCAGACCTATAGAACATACATCTATATGTCCTTCAGTTGCCTTGGCTACTGTGATATTACTATATGGTCCAATCTAACCATCAATAGTGTTTAGTTAGTAACAAGACTACACTCATCATTGCGACTTATATTCACCACTGTACATACGATCGTATTTATATATATATAAAGTATTTATTGTATAAATAAACTGCCTGAAAGTACGAAAAAATAATGTTCTCGTTGAAATGTTATTTTGATAAGCAATTAAACAAACAATTTAGTAAGCTTTACTATTTTACCTGTGAATAGTCCTCAGTTTTATTTACCTGTCTTGAGACAAGAAGTCATAAATAATAAAAACACCTCTTTGAGGTTCATTCATTCCATTTATTAACAGGAGAATAGTAATATAATATAATTATATTATATATAATATAAATATAATACTAAGTAATAGTCAATATATTTACTAACATATGCAAATACATAAATAGGCTTAGTTTCAAAACTATTGCCCTAATGTTTTTACACTATTTAAATTTTCTAAAAGATCATCCTAGTTTAAAAGTTTCAAGTTGAGTATATTTTAACTTATAAATACAAACAAAGTTACGTTATTTATTTAAAATCAACCTTTTGAAACTACAAATTATGTTCTATATTTGCTTTTAACGAACAAAATCACAACATTTGTAAGATTCTGAAAAGAGAATACTGATATTTAAACAGATGGCAATGATTATTTATGACTATCCAGCACATGACAATCTCAAGTTTATTCATAATCTTCAGTTGGGGACTGATATGACAGGAAGATCATACGGTTGATAATGATAGTTCAGCTACCTAATTCGTCTTTCGTTTAGCACCTTTACGGAAGCGAGAAACGCCTAGTATTACTGTGGGCATGAACAACACTATTCCCCATGGTTGTTAATTCTCAATTCCACCCTCAGGTTATTTAAAGCTTTCCTAAGCTACAGAGAATGTTGAGGTTGCCACAAGGCTTTATTCTTGCTTTTCTTTTATTCGATGTCATAAAGGCCTACACTGACCATATACCCACCAATCAGTGTAAACAATTCTTGTATGCAGTTGTTATTGGTCTCAAAACCCCACACAAGGCCATATAAAACAGAAAACATACTTTAAATAGTTACACCCAATAAATATTTTATTACCAGAAAACTAAAGCCTGATAAAAAAACTAAAAAAAAATACGAAGACGCCAGCTATAATTTTAATTATACGTAGTCTATAATGTCTAGATAAACAACAATCTACTATTTATTTTGATGATGTTAGGCTGAAAAAAACAATGAGCATCTACAATAGTTGAGATATAGCTTATAAGGATTTGTTTTAAAAATTACATTCAGAAAAACAGCAGCTAAAGTGATAATTAGAACTTACATTAAAAAGCAGCTTTATTGATTCAAGATTAAACCAACGCACAAGTCTAACGTACCACAGTACGTATCCACTGATTCTGTTCGCTTCCGTATGCATAAGTACGAGTGGTCAATGTCCAACTAAGTAGATCAATAAGGACTTCTCTGCCAAGGCTTTATGTGCTGTTCAATATATCTTCTACTGAAATATGACTAATCAATGACTACTTGGGAAGTTTAAAAGCATCTTATAAACTTCCAAGCAACGTATTATATTGCACGAGACCCCAAAACGTGCTGGTAACTTGGCGACTTAAATATAGAAAACCACTTCTCCGACTAACTTTCGTGTTAGTACCAAGTGAATAGTCACCAAAATAGTTTGGCGGCTCAGTGGTTAAGGCTTCGAGCTGATGTGTTCAAGGTTCGAAGCCCGACTGAGCTAGTTTTCGGTACTTGACTCATTGTACAAAGTGCACTTGAAGGCCTGTGGGCCATGTTGACCTTCTAAGTAACGTTTTTAAAGCTACATTTTTTAGATATTTTTTATAGTAGAAATAGGTTTCAGAAATCAGACACAATGACTATTACATTATAGGTAGATTGAATTTTCCTCTTGACGAATGGACTACGTTGTCACGTAGGTGTGGGAATTAGGAACTGGATAGGCTCAGAATTTCACACGTACTATGTAGTGTGTAGGTGAACAGGAGACCTGGTCAAATAAAACCTTCAGGTGAATGAGAAGTTATAAGTATGTTTGGGTATATGGGAGGGCTAAAGATATTTTTATGTGTTACATTCTTAAAAGGTATAATATGTATCGTTTATTGACATTTTATAATTCAAACAAATTAGGTACATCCAGTGAAAAAACGGCTTAAGACGTCAGGACTTTAGCCCAAGTTAGAGATAGCGCAGGTTCGAATCCTTGACTGGGCTTTTTGTAGTAATATCCACTATACTTTACTGGTTCACCCCCTTATTCCGTCTGAATGAATTCCCTGCACTGATCAATATTATTTTAAACATCAGTAGAGTAAGTTATAGAGGAGATTGGTCTCTTCTTTTTACAAATAAACAAATAATATTAATACCTAAATAATGGAATATTTAGTTCAGTAATAAAAAATATAATTATAAAATTAAGGCATATAAGGAACAATATGTGGCCAGCTTTAAGATACACTTACTTTAGCTATCACTTGAATTTCACAGCTGTTATTTTAAGCCAGGAATTTGAAAATAAAAACATATAGGACGTACTTTATCATAATTCTTGTATAATCGATAATAGAAATTTCGATTAGATATGCTTACAGCTGGAAAATAAAAATTAAAATATTGAAAAAAATCAACGGGGTTCAAAATGATATTTTTAAAGTTGAACAAATAATAAAGGCCAATCTCTCTGTCACATAATCTGTACAAAACCGTGGCATTGCAACTAAAGCTAAACCTGGTGGTTAATCGATTGCATGTGTACATTAGGTTGATTGTTTGTGAATTACTCACACGCCGAGGCGTAGCTTGGTCCCTCCATCGCGGCCCAGTTTGACAAATTAACCAACTATTAATGCGGGGAGTTAAAAGATGATTGTGTCTGTTATTGTCTCTCCACAACACTAACATTAGCGTTCATTGTTCTCGGAACACGCCGGGCCGAAGCCTGGTCCCTCCATCGTGACCGACTTTGACAAATTCACCAACTATTAATGCGGGGATTTAAAAGCTAATTGTGTCTGTTATTGTCTCTCCACAACACTGACATTGGCGTTCATTGTTCTCGGAACACGCCGGGATAAAGCCTGGTCCTTCCATCGCGGCCCACTTTGACAAATTAACCAACTATTAATGCGGGGAGTTAAAAGCTGATTGTGTCTGTTATTGTCTCCCACAACACTGACATTAGCGTTCATTGTTCTCGGAACACGCCGGGCCGAAGCCTGGTCCCTCCATCGCGGCCCACTTTGACAAATTTACCAACTATTAATGCGGGGATTTAAAAGCTAATTGTGTCTGTTATTGTCTCTCCACAACACTGACATTAGCGTTCATTGTTCTCGGAACACGCCGGGCCGAAGCCTGGTCCCTCCATCGCGACCCACTTTGACAAATTAACCAACTATTAATGCGGGGAGTTAAAAGCTAATTGTGTCTGTTATTGTCTTTCCACAACACTGACATTAGCGTTCATTGTTCTCGGAACGCCGGGCCGAAGCCTGGTCCCTCCATCGCGGCCCACTTTGACAAATTAACCAACTATTAATGCGGGGAGTTAAAAGCTAATTGTGTCTGTTATTGTCTCTCCACAACACTGACATTGGTGTTCATTGTTCTCGGAACACGCCGGGCCGAAGCCTGGTCCCTCCATCGCGACCCACTTTGACAAATTAACCAACTATTAATTCGGGAATTTAAAAGCTAATTAAGTCTGTTATTGTCTCTCCACAACACTGACATTGGCGTTCATTGTTCTCGGAAAACGCCGGGCCGAAGCCTGGTCCCTCCATCGCGACCCACTTTGACAAATTAACCAACTATTAATGCGGGGATTTAAAAGCTAATTGTGTCTGTTATTGTCTCTCCACAACACTGACATTAGCGTTCATTGTTCTCGGAACACGCCGGGCCAAAGCCTGGTCCCTCCATAGCGACCCACTTTGACAAATTAACCAACTATTAATGCGGGGATTTAAAAGCTGATTGTGTCTGTTATTGTCTCCCCACAACACTGAAATTAGCGTTCATTGTTCTCGGAACACGCCGGGGCGAAGCCTGGTCCCTCCATCGCGACCCACTTTGACAAATTAACCAACTATTAATGCGGGGAGTTAAAAGCTAATTGTGTCTGTTATTGTCTCTCCACAACACTGACATTGGTGTTCATTGTCCTCGGAACACGCCGGGACGTAGCCTGGTCCTTCCATCGTGGCCCACTTTGACAAATTAACCAACTATTAATGCGGGGAGTTAAAAGCTGATTGTGTCTGTTATTGTCTCTCCACAACACTAACATTGTTGTTCATTGTCCTCGGAACACGCCGGGACGTAGCCTGGTCCTTCCATTGCGACCCACTTTGACAAATTAACCAAATATTAATGCGGGGAGTTAAAAGCTAATTGTGTCTGTTATTGTCTCTCCACAACACTGACATTGGTGTTCATTGTCCTCGGAACACGCCGGGACGTAGCCTGGTCCTTCCATCGTGGCCCACTTTGACAAATTAACCAACTATTAATGCGGGGATTTAAAAGCTAATTGTGTCTGTTATTGTCTCTCCACAACACTGACATTAGCGTTCACTGATCTCGGAACACGCCGGGCCGAAGCCTGGTCCCTCCATCGCCACCCACTTTGACAAATTAACCAACTATTAATGCGGGGAGTTAAAAGCTAATTGTGTCTGTTATTGTCTCTCCACAACACTGACATTGGTGTTCATTGTCCTCGGAACACGCCGGGACGTAGCCTGGTCCTTCCATCGTTGCCCACTTTGACAAATTAACCAACTATTAATGCGGGGAGTTAAAAGCTGATTGTGTCTGTTATTGTCTCTCCACAACACTGACATTGGTGTTCATTGTCCTCGGAACACGCCGGGACGTAGCCTGGTCCTTCCATCGCGACCCACTTTGACAAATTAACCAACTATTAATGCGGGGAGTTAAAAGCTAATTGTGTCTGTTATTGTCTCTCCACAACACTGACATTGGTGTTCATTGTCCTCGGAACACGCCGGGACGTAGCCTGGTCCTTCCATCGTGGCCCACTTTGACAAATTAACCAACTTTTAATGCGGGGAGTTAAAAGCTGATTGTGTCTGTTATTGTCTCTCCACAACACTGACATTAGCGTTCATTGTTCTCGGAACACGCCGGGCCGAAGCTTGGTCCCTCCATCGCGACCTACTTTGACAAATTAACCAACTATTAATGCGGGGAGTTAAAAGCTAATTGTGTCTGTTATTGTCTCTCCACAACACTGACATTAGCATTCATTGTTCTTGGAACACGCCAGGCCGTAGCCTGGTCCCTCCATCGCGGCCCACTTTGACAAATTAACCAACTATTAATACGGGGAGTTAAAAGCTAATTGTGTCTGTTATTGTCTCTCCACAACACCGACATTGGCGTTCGTCGTTCTTGGAACACGCCGGGCTGTAGCCTGGTCCCTCCATCGCGGCCCACTTTGACAAATTAACCAACTATTAATGCGGGGAGTTAAAAGCTAATTGTGTCTGTTATTGTCTCTCCACAACACTGACATTGGCGTTCATTGTTCTCGGAACACGCTGGGCCGAAGCCTGGTCCCTCCATCGCCACCCACTTTGACAAATTAACCAACTATTAATGCGGGGAGTTAAAAGCTGATTGTGTCTGTTATTGTCTCCCACAACACTGACATTAGCGTTCATTGTTCTCGGAACACGCCGGGCCGAAGCCTGGTCCCTCCATCGCGACCTACTTTGACAAATTAACCAACTATTAATGCGGGGTGTTAAAAGCTAATTGTGTCTGTTATTGTCTCTCCACAACACTGACATTGGTGTTCATTGGTATCGGAACACGCCGGGCCGTAGCCTGGTCCTTCCATTGCGGCCCACTTTGACAAATTAACCAACTATAAATGCGGGGAGTTAAAAGCTGATTGTGTCTGTTATTGTCTCCCACAACACTGACATTGGCGTTCATTGATCTCAGAACACGCCGGGCCGTAGCCTGGTCCGTCCATCGCGGCCCACTTTGACAAATTAACCAACTAATAATGCGGGGAGTTAAGAGCTGATTGTGTATGTTATTGTCTCCCACAACACTGACATTGGCGTTCATTGTTCTCGGAACACGGCGGAAATACTGAAAATCGTCAGTTTAAAGCGCGTGTACTTTTCAGAATACAGAAACATGCACAACAAATTAAATTGCTGCTCACTAAATGACAGACATAAGTTTTATTATTGTTGAAATATGCCATCAAATTAACAAGTTAATTCATTACTAACATAAAAAATTAGAACAGTTTTATAGGATCGAAATATAATTTAGTAGCAAAAGTGTCCATCCAATAGTGACATTTCTACACATTTTATTGGTCCTTGAATATGCTCTACCTAAAATAACAGTAAAAACATTTATATCAAGTTCTTGAAGCAATTTTCATAGTATTCTACCGGTTTCAAATCATATTTAGTAAAATGATACACAAAAATAATGTTATTGTACCACTATCCTTCATAATATTCCCAACCTTATTGCCTATTGGACTAGGTGTATATATATTGACTACCTCTACATAAGACAAAGATCTTTATTGCACATGAAAATGTTTACATATTACATGGGTAATACAATACTGGAGCATAGTCAATATATAATAATAATATTATATTTTAGAATTAAAGAAAATAATTTAAATTTTACAAAAATTGAATTGATTAACCATTATCATCTTTCAGAAACTCATCAACAGTATAATATGACTTAGCAGTTAGTAAATTTTTATATGGAGCTTAAATCTATATTTAGTGAAGGATTTAAAATTTGTTGGCATTTTGTTGTAGAGAGGGCTTTTTTTCGAATAGTGAAAGGTTATTTTTTATTTTATTTATTTTATTTTTTATTTATTAATAAGACGCCGATCGTCAAGATATGGGCGAATATGGATTTCGAATGAGTGTTATGAGTTTAGATGAGCGAATGTTAAAAATTGGATGATTGAGCAATTGCATTTTGCGTGTGCTATAATGGTGTTGAATTCTAAATTGTTCAAAAAGGCCTTCATTGAAATGAACAAAAACTAGCAATTCAAAAATGTACATACACGGTAGTGGCATTGTATTAAATCTTTTAAAAAGCGGGTGACAGCTAGCTCTGTAATTTTCAGAGCTAGCTTTGTTTTTCTGAATTGTAAATACTTTACTAAAATCTGTCGATCTTCCGCAAATTACAATTGCATATTTAAGCAATGAATGGATGTATGCATGGTATACAATTTTTAATGTTTCAAGAGAGACTGAAATTTTTAACATGCTCAAACATTTGAACGTGTTTTCCCAGGTTAAGTTTCTGTCCATATCTATTCCTAAAAATTTTAGATAATCTATGTGGTTTATATTATCATAATTTAACTGATTATTTGAGTTGTTACGTGGATGAAACTGCATTATATTAGGCTTTGTTTCATCCAATAGAAGTCCATTAGATTCAAACCACTCTTTCAATTTATTTTAAGTATCATTGATTGTTTTTTCCAGTTGTGCTAAACTAGGTTAATTAATTATAACACTAGTATCATCTACAATAAGACGACATTTCTTGGGGTAAATGAATTTAAGGCATTTATGTAGATAAGAAATAATGTTGGTCCCAAGATAGAGCCTTGGGGTACACCAACGTTTAAATTAATCCATCTAGAATAGTAATGTTTAGACTTTTGAACAATCACTGTTTTTTTCCTTCCGTCAAGATAAGATTACATTACATTTAGAGCCCCATCTTTAATGCCCAATTTACATATTTTTTCAATCAGCAAGTTATGGTCAACACAGTCAAAGGCCCTGGAGAAGTCACAGAAGATTCCTGCTGTGTTGTGATGTCCATCTAGGGCTTTGACTGTGCTGTTAACAAGAGATATTAAAGCACATTCAGTGTTTTTGTTTTTCTGATGTTAAACTAGTTCCCTGTTATTAATTTTGAATCCAAATTCTTTAACTAAATTTTGAAATAAGTCACAATGATTGTCAATGTTTAAAATATTAAAATAAAATATGCTTCAATGAGATTTTTTTAATTTTTCAAGTTTCAAGGTTTTTTTTAAGTAAAAATATATTATTCACAGTATGATTGAGAATTCTATACAATGACACTATTATACAGTTAATAGCCTTAACTTCAACGAATGAACCTTCAAAACTAAATTCTTCATTAAAACAGGCCAAGTCTTTTCTCACTATCTAGTCAAGATTTTTTCAAAAAGAATACAACGTCCACCTCGAGATTTATTTCGAAAGAAACCATCAGCTAGCTTAAATTTGTTAAATTTATTTAAAAATATAGTTTTCTGAGTTTGAATTATGTCCATTAAGGCATATCATTTTGATATTTAAATTATTGTCATCCAGAAACAATTAAAATTCGTTTAATTTTTGTTTGATGCCTTGGATATTACAGTGCAACAGCATTGGTCTTTTGTTTTTATTGACTGTTGCATTAGTTATGTCTAAGTTATTCTGGTCTGGGTTTTTCCTTCTTAAAAAGTACTTATTTGTTTTATTATTATTAGGCTCTACGCTATTGTATATCAACTTTTGAATCGTCATGGTCTTATGTCTATTAGGAGTCTCAAATCCTTTGAAAATAGCCGAATCTGAGTCACTAGTTATGGTCTGGGTCCTATGTTGTCCCTCCACTGGTGTCGACACTGAATGTTGGCTAAAGGATTGCTGTGATGTTGAGCCCAGTAGCTGGTTTGTTACGTTACTACGAATTGACATCCTGAGTTTTGCCAAAAATCTGGAGCAGGCCTCCTTAGCTGGATTTGGTGAAAAACTGTCTTCAAGCTGTAAAGAGTTACTTGGAGCCGGGTGATGGTGTAGTGATGGTGTCATCTGAGCGATGTATCATTACATCAGTTAAAGTACTTGGAGCTACACTTAATACCGATGACAGGCTTCACTATCAGATATTGAGTGATGGTGTAGTGATGGTGTCATCTGAGCGATGTATCATGACATCAGCTAAAGTACTTGGAGCTACACTTAATACCGATGACAGGCTTCACTATCAGATATTGAGTTTTCCAGTTTCTCACTTTTGGTCTTATCTTGGAGCTGTTTGTGTGAGTCAGAATCGGTGGTATTGTCCTCAGATTGTAGTAAACACAGACTAGTGTCTGCAAATAGCTTTACATGAGCTTGGTTTTTAAACAGGTATCAAAACAGTTGTTTTTCAACATGTGTTTTCCCTCTCTTGTTGATGTGGAAACCATGTCTAGTGTGCTTTCGGCTTGTCAATAAGTCTAAATCATGTATAGTGGTGTTTGAATTTTTATTTGTCAAATTATGACTATAGACTATGTTACGTAAATTACTGTTCAGATCATTAATGAACCTATTTTGGTAGTGATCTTCTTTAAGGTCATAATGATATGGGATGGTTGCCATGATAACATTTGTTTTGTTAAACTTGCTGATGTTTGCTTTTATGAAGTCAGTTAATCTGTCAGTCTCCAAACTTGATCCCTGTGATCTATTATTAGAAATATCGTTTACGCCCCTGTTAAAACTACTTAGTCATTTTATGATAAATTTTTAGACTGTATTTCATCTAAGATGGAAGACATCAAGATCTCGAGAGGTGCTCCTGGTTGGATGTGACCAAAGACCACCATCCGTTCTCCTACCAGCTTGTCGAGATAGCTAGCCAAGCCTCTGTCCTGGCTATCAGCTATTAACGTAACTGAGACATTGCGTTTATTTGTGTAGTTATTGCAGTTTGAATTTTTTATAAGAGTCGGTTTTTGTTTTTTTATTTGGCTGGTTTGCTGTCACAAATAATATAAGATAGGAGAGCATACTTGTTAAAAAGTGATATTTTCTCTGTATTAGATAAGTTGGGATAATGGTTTAAAGATCTTGTATAAGATAGTTTTATATTTTTTGTTATATTGGAGAAAAGGTGTTCATTTTCATTTTGATCTAAACGAAAATTCTGATTGTGATTTATTTTGTTATTGCTTAGAGTTTAATGTCCTCTTCGAGCATCGTATATACTTCTGTTAAGCTACTATGCTCTAAAGTTAAATCAGTGTACATATTTTTAAGTGTAGAGTATTTCTGGTTTAAATTACTTAATCCTGACTCCATTGCTATGACCTCTTTACTTTACTTTTAATCTTCAAAGATTTATTTCATAGCCCTAATTTATTTTTCAACATTTTTCTAGTTAAACATAATTAGATGTTCATTGGCCTAGCTTTAAAGCCTTTACTTACTAACAATGTGTATAGGGACTTTTAATATAATCTAGTTTTTGTATTTTGTTTCTATAAAGAGGAACTTACAGAATGCGGATATCCATTTATGCGACGCGAGGATTCATTTTAAATACAGTACATAGAGTATCTCAACAATACATTTGTACAAAACGAGATAAAATAATAATAATAAAATACAAAAAAAGCATGTGTGTGTGTTTTTTAAACCTAAAAATTATGGAATTTATATGTTCAATATAATATAAATTGTGTTTGTAAAATGTATGACGACATGGGTTATTTTAAACTTTAAATAAGTAATCAAACGTTTAAAAATGTTGTAATGGTTTTCATATATTTAATTTAATTAGTTGAATATCTTTAAATTTTCCTCTTATACATAACATAAGATATTTCAAGCTATTAATTTTCTTTTTTAAAAGAAAAAAGCTGTTCTGACATTTAATCAATTTTGAACTGTCGGAAATATGTTAGATTTGTTTGCACTACGTGGCATTACATATGATAATTAATCAGTAAAACAAAATGGATCAACAGCTGTGTTTGGTTTTCACTCACACACTCCCATATTCTAAATACATTTGTTGTTTGTATTCAGATTTGTTTGAGCTACGTGACTGGGTTACTATAAATAGCGACTCATTGAAAACAAGATGAATTTACTGTTATTTTATCAATACTACTTACTGTACGTGTATGGGTGGGCGGGTGGGTCAATACTACTTACTGTACGTGTATGGGCGGGCGGGTGGGTCAATACCACTGTACTGTATGGGCAGGCCGGTGGGCCAATACTACTTACTGTACGTGTATGGGCGGGCGGGTGGGTCAATACCACTATACGTGTATGGGCAGGCCGGTGGGCCAATACTACTTACTGTACGTGTATGGGTGGGTGGGTGGGTCAATACTACTTACTGTACGTGTATGGGCGGGCGGGTGGGTCAATACCACTGTACGTGTATGGGCAGGCCGGTGGGCCAATACTACTTACTGTACGTGTATGGGCGGGCGGGTGGGTCAATACCACTATACGTGTATGGGCAGGCCGGTGGGCCAATACTACTTACTGTACGTGTATGGGTGGGTGGGTGGGTCAATACTACTTACTGTACGTGTATGGGCGGGCGGGTGGGTCAATACCACTATACGTGTATGGGCAGGCCGGTGGGCCAATACTACTTACTGTACGTGTATGGGCGGGCGGGTGGGTCAATACTACTTACTGTATGTGTATGGGGGAGGTTCGGACGATTGACGTTGGGATTTAGTAGGACCTTAGGACATTTTAAATTTATAGAAACTCGATTGTACATTGTATGAAGTACTGTACATAGTAATATACCAGAACTTTTCCTTATTTTAATGGTTTTCTTTTGCCTTTTTTTATATACGAGTATAATATTTTTTTGGCATTTTATGATTTATTTCACGTAGAGAATTATTTAGGCTTTAAACTGCTCATGTGTCTCTCCTACTGTTTTACCAGTTCCTTGATAAGCCCACCCATCCACTTAAATGTAGTCTTGATGTGAGATGTTGTGATTTATAGTCCTCTTAATAGTTTCCAATTTGGACCGAGTATTTAATGAAATGAGCCTTTATCAATAGGTTCACATTAGAATTATGAAGTTCTGTTCCCATGAAATCCCAAACATTCTATATCAATATGACTGTAAGATATTGACTCCTCTTCATCCTAGACCTAAACATTCTCTCTTAGTATTGACCTAGGAACCGTTGACAGTGAAAATCGTGATTGGACATGATTTTTATGTACAACTGTTTATCAGTCACTTTTTAAAGTTACAAGGGCATGGAATAAAAAAAACAAAAACAAAACAAAAACAGGAAAACGGTATTTTTATTATGTAAGAAAATGTATATATCAAGAATACATGAGTATGTAGGCCATTTACTTACATACTTAAATGACTTTATAACACCTGTAAACATTGTTATTGGACGTAACTGATCAGAAATTTACTAGCAACTCAGAAATTTGCTAAAACCCTGTTTACGATAATACTTTAGAATGTTTAATCTTTCTTTCGTATGAAACTTTTACAAGTAACCGATAAAAAATGGTCCTCTCTATTATTGTTTACTTTTACATGCTATCAAAATATAATATTTCTAATCACTTCTGCAATAAGAACAGACATATGCTTGATCAGTACAATACAGTCTATATTAATGAACGGTTTACAATACAACGCAAAGTGTCTAATCACTGAACAACTAACCTCTAGAAGGTGATCAGAAGCCAAGCACTGAACCGTTCCTTCCCCACCAACGAGTGTCAGACACTAACAGACCTCGAGAGTAGCGACAAACAGTGAGTTGAACCAATTATACGGTAGTTAGCTTGGAAGTGCTATTGTGGATGCAACTGCTTCGGAGATGGCAGCCAGAATGTGTTACCACCAGTAATATTACTACGATAGCGCCAAACAGATCGTGACCTGCGCGGTCGTATTTAGCTCATAAAGGGTTTCAGCGGCTGAGGGGAAATATTCCCCTACTCCAGCAACATACTTCAAGTGCGTGAAACCGTTCCAGACTTCAAGCTCACGTTCGAGCTTAACTTCCACAAAAATATTTTGTTGTACAATTTTGTGTTTATTATTTATTGTGTCATTGTTATTAATGATAATGAACACTAAGTTTGCAACAGTGATTTTTTATTACCTTAGGTTTGTCCTGACTGGTGACATAATCGGTGAGGCTTGCTACTTCTCAGCCTGTTTGTGGCCATACTGTCTACTCTATGGCCCATCGGCCATACAGCACGATGGCCCGTCGGTCTAGTGGTGGGGGAAGAGGAACCTCTGTCTCACTTCCACCAGTCTGTGTATATCACTAAACCAGTATTTTAAGTAGGTCACAGTCTGTGTGGCCAAGTTATATGCATATTTATACAAGAACAATAGTTTTTTTAAAATATTGTTTAATCCTAAAATATTATTAAAATAGTAAGAATTGTTGTAATGATCATCAGATAATAATTGTAGATCGAAACACTTTATTTCCATTTACCTAAATCATTTGTAATACTTTTTGATAGAAAAACTGAACACTTTGTATTAGTCAGCACTAATGGCACAGTAATGTAACTCAGCTACTTGGGGACAAATTGTTGTAGAAATTGTAGGTGACAGGTTCTATGATCGGTCCTCTAAATACATGAAATCCGCTCAATGGTTGCTATCAGTGTGGAAACTAATACACAAGTTTGAAGTGTCCATGTTGGGTAGTAGTCAATAGTCAGTGTTCGGAAGTTGTTTAGAGCAGAGAACTGAGTATCAGGCTTGTTAGTTAGCTGAAAATCAGACAAATACAACGTGGTTAAGATTCCAAGTAAAGCTGTAGGTCCCTGTCTGTTGGGCTATTAATAAAAAATTGCCCTTTCTGAGGAACAGTCGAACTCAGTTGGTAACCAGACTACACAGATTATTCACACTCATTCTACACTCATGTAATTCGTAAACACCTCAAAGGTTGTGTCGGAGTCAATATTAAAAATAAGAATAGATTCATATATTGATATTGTTTAAATGCATTAAATGAAATTAAAATCAAATTAATAAAATATTGTATTAAACTCCAATAGTAAATAGCGGTAAAATATTCAATACACTGTAATTATTGAACTGTAATTACACTGTGATTAAATGTCACTTGCGAACAGTAATGGTTATTGGGTCAGTCAAGATTGATTGATACTTTTAAAAAGATTTTTTTAAACAAGTTAAATGAGGAAAAAACGCACATTTGGAACTAATGAGCTGTTAGGATCCACTGATACCAGATACTATAATGATATTGTACCATTTAAAGTCACTAAACTGATCCCAATATAATATTTTTGTAATTAAAAATCTATGAGTATACTTTTGTCTCCTGAAATACTCCAACGTCATTGTATCTAGATTCGTCAGCGTAGTCTAGCACCTAGATAGAGTAGCAACAATAGTTGTAAACCTCAATAGGATAAGTCTGACTTAGCCGTGGTTTGGCATGCCAGCTGGCTATTGATAATAACTGAAGGGGATTCTAGTAATACTATCACTTACTGAAATTCAATCAAGCTTAAATCTGCCGAGAAATGGCATTCTTTAACATACGATGAAATTGTTTAAAAATATTCTTAGAACTTAAGATTAAAATGTGTAGTAGAATGCCAATATTATTTTGCGTTATGAGTGAAATAACCCAATCGGACGATACGGATAATGGTACGTTTGTTGATTTGGCCTTTTATTGTGCACAAATTTGACTCATTATTTACATAGGAATGGGTTCTCTTCATTTCTCTATACAAGATTGTTTTGGTCCTTTTTCCTGTTACCCTCTGAAAAATATTTTTTAATATGTTCTTGTTCACAGTGTCAGTTTGTGATTATATAATTTTAGGCTTCTTTTATTGCAATACGTGTTTTTTCGCCCTACTTCGATATTTACTATTTGCTTTAATAGAGTAATAGGTTCCATTACCTAGCTATCCCTATACAATTTTCTATCCCATTTTCTCTTGCCAGAATGTATAACAGAGTCATTTTGTATTTCCTTACTACTTCTGTAAGGAATAATGTGTTCTATTAGTTTTCTAGCTAACACATTATGGAATTAATTTTTAAACCCTTCATTTATATATTGTTGTATTTCAGTAGTAATACTTGTGTTCTAAATTATAATTTCGCCTTCTCGGAGCATAATGTTATAATTACTCTGTTACATTGTTTTAGTATCCCATGTCTATGGTTTTGGGAGGGACTGGAGGGGGTCGTGGATGGGGATGTTCCATGAGATATGGTGGACAGCTACGAATAAAATAAGCAGTTTTAGGCCAAGGCAAATAAAGAAAGAATGCACTATCTTGAATCAAATAGCATATTAGTCAGTTCCTATCATCAGAGGGGTGGCAGATATTTATATTCGAGAACTAACCCCTCCCAATAACTCTCTTACTGATCGTTCCTAGTGCAGTCATGCTGCTTTTGATTATTACAGACACTACCCAGAAGGTAACCAAATCTCCATCACTGTCACTGGTGTAACTAGTCTTTTGATTATTACAGACACTACCCAGAAGGTGTAACTAAATCTCCATCACTGTCACTGGTGTAACTAGTTTTTTGATTATTACAGACACTACCCAGAAGGTAACCAAATCTCCATCACTGTCACTGGTGTAACTAGTCTTTTGATTATTACAGACACTACCCAGAAGGTAACTAAATCTCCATCACTGTCACTGTGTAACTAGTCTATTGATTATTACAGACACTACCCAGAAGGTAACTAAGTCTCCATCACTGTCACTGGTGTAACTAGTCTTTTGATTATTACAGACACTACCCAGAAGGTAACTAAATCTCCATCACTGTCACTGTGTAACTAGTCTATTGATTATTACAGACACTACCCAGAAGGTAACTAAGTCTCCATCACTGTCACTGGTGTAACTAGTCTATTGATTATTACAGACACTACCCAGAAGGTAACTAAATCTCCATCACTGTCACTGTGTAACTAGTCTTTTGATTATTACAGACACTACCCAGAAGGTAACTAAATCTCCATCACTGTCACTGTGTAACTAGTCTTTTGATTATTACAGACACTACCCAGAAGGTAACCAAATCTCCATCACTGTCACTGTGTAACTAGTCTTTTGATTATTACAGACACTACCCAGAAGGTGTAACTAAATCTCCATCACTGTCACTGTGTAACTAGTCTTTTGATTATTACAGACACTACCCAGAAGGGAACTAAATCTCCATCACTGTCACTGTGTAACTAGTCTTTTGATTATTACAGACACTACCCAGAAGGTGTAACTAAATCTCCATCACTGTCACTGGTGTAACTAGTCTTTTGATTATTACAGACACTACCCAGAAGGTAACTAAATCTCAATCACTGTCACTGGTGTAACTAGTCTTTTGATTATTACAGACACTACCCAGAAGGTAACCAAATCTCCATCACTGTCACTGGTGTAACTAGTCTTTTGATTATAACAGACACTACCCAGAAGGTAACCAAATCTCCATCACTGTCACTGGTGTAACTAGTCTTTTGATTATTACAGACACTACCCAGAAGGTAACCAAATCTCCATCACTGTAACAGGTGTAACTAGTCTTTTTATTATTACAGACACTACCCAGAAGGTAACCAAATCTTCATCACTGTCACTGGTGTAACTAGTCTTTTGATTATTACAGACACTACCCAGAAGGTGTAACTAAATCTCCATCACTGTCACTGGTGTAACTAGTCTTTTGATTATTACAGACACTACCCAGAAGGTAACTAAATCTCAATTACTGTCACTGGTGTAACTAGTCTTTTGACTATTACAGACACTACCCAGAAGGTAACCAAATCTCCATCACTGTCACAGGTGTAACTAGTCTTTTGATTATTACAGACACTACCCAGAAGGTAACCAAATCTCCATCACTGTCACTGGTGTAACTAGTCTTTCGGCTTCTGGGGCGACTAGGATAAAATATATACTGAACCATCGTAGAAAGTTGAAGCCGATCAACTTTAAACTAAAACAATAGTATTCTTTGACATGATTATAAAAAAATAAACTGTTGCTACCGGGAAAATGAAACCAATAAACGAGTGAGAATTCAAATTATATCAATCCAAGAGACGGGAAAAGCAGACGATAACACAATGGGTTCTTGACTGTTTGAATGTAAAATAATTAAGAATTCTAAAAATACTGCATAACTTGGAGTTGCATTTGAAATTTCCTGAAAAAATCTTTATTCACTTTAGGATATTCAACCCACTGCTATAATATTATTGCTGTATCTTTAAAATGTACGAACAAAGCATACAGTTTAACACATGCACAAATGCCAACTACGAAGACTGTCGGATTTTTATTATTTATTTATAATCGGAGTATATAAATAACAAATCATATATAAATTACAACTCCAGTGTGAGATTAATTGTTCAATAATCATTTAAGTTAGTGACATTGAAAATTATTTAATTTTACTAATAAATTCAAGAGCTTAAACAGTATAAACGCAATCATTGGCCTTTTGTTTTATGTTAAAAGTTACAAAAATTAAATCGAATATAATAGAAATAATATTGTATGTAGAAGAAAATGTAATTTGAGCAAAAACTATTATGAAAGTAAACAATTATTAATTTCAAACAGATAAGTATTGGTAGACCTCATTCTTTTAGGTCTTCATAAAAACACACTAAAATCAAGCATTTTTTAGATTACTGCGTGTCTTCCATTATTCTGAAGCAGGATTTGCTGAACGAAAAGCATGTTGTCGAGTTAAACATGACTCTATTGTTTCATATACTTACAGTAAAGTACATGGCCTGGTTAAACGTTACAATGGCTTCAGTGCGGCTCAAAGTTATCCTCATGGAGACTTTCATACTAAAACTACAGTAATACCAAACATTTTATTTGAGAGTTTGCATAAAAAATGTAGGCAAAAACATTTTATCAGCTCACGTCACTTGCTACATTTCAAATGAGATCAGTCTGTTTATGTGCATGGACTGGTAAATACGTAAAAAATGTTTACAGTATTTTGATTTAAACTTTAAAGTGAAAACACAAAATATGTGTTTTCTGAAATAATGTTGGTAGAGTAAATAATGATAAAAACTTAATATGTACACTGGATGCCCCCAAACTACGTTTACAGACTGAAGAATATGGTCCGCCGGGTAAAATAAAAGAAAGAGTTCCTATAAATCTAATATTTATCGGAACTTTAGCACTAATTGCTAAAATGTATTGAAGTCCATACATCTATCAGTTTGAGTACTCTAAACACACTTCTGTAACCTAAGGACCACTGAGTGTAAAGTGCTTCAACTTGATTTAGAAGATAATTATATTGTGGAATTTCATAAGATAATTTCACAATATGTTTAAAAGATTAAAACTTGTGGTCACTTGAATATTGAACTGACAATCACTCAAATACTTAAAGGTTTCACCAACATTTAGCCTTATACAACATATTACCAATTTAATTTAAATTCTTCAAGTCCTTGGTTATCAAAATCAAACCACAGATTAGAGAGAAACAGTTTGATTATTATAAGTGTTTCCGGTGATTAGCGCCCAGGCTGAAAGGAACTTAAATAATAGTGTCCTTACTTGTATAAAAAATAAATTCCAACAAACAAAAACCATTCAACCAAATTTAGTTTGGACTGACATATAAGTTTAAGTTTATTTAAATTTATATCATCCTTTAATATACTAAATATGTATCATTTAAGCTAATTTGAAAGTTTTTTTCCACAAGGATCTTCTTATAACCATAAAATATATTGCGAATTGTTACACTGTTCATATTGGTAGTAACTTTCCAAAAAACTATTTAAAAAAAATAAAAACTGTTAGTTATAAATGAAAAGATTGTCTACAACAGTCTTCTACCGGCACGCACGCCTTCGCCATGCCGCATAATGTGTTGATAGGCCTCTCATGTTCGTGTCTGTGTATACGTGTTAACTGTTTTAATTTATGTTATTTATTGTGTTGTTACTCTTTGACTATGGTATTGTAATACCGAAACATGTCAGACTGAATTTCACTTAGGATTGAAAACGAAGGTAATATTAACCTATATTAGATTAAGTTCCTCATGTTATAACCAACTTTCCAATAAAAAGTGATTTTTAATAGTGTTGTTATTTATTTCTATAGCTAAAAATTACATATATTCAATTACATGAATGTAATATTGCGATAGCAGTTTTAATAAATATATGCAGTGGTTTTAAATTCGATATATTGTTGGAAATATTATAATTCTTAAATTTTGTTGGAATTTTCCAACGAGTCAGTGTTTTATTAACTACACGACGTTTCTAGAACTTTGAAACTCCTCTCGTTTTCAAGTCACCTAAATTCGCTTGAAGGCAGGTGCAGCGTACTTGTAAGATTTGGCTGTTTTTGTTATTTGTTTGTTATTTTTTTTTAAAGGAATATTATTTCTTTATTTTCAGGATTTGTTATTGCCATGTTGTTTTTTGTTTTGTGTATATCTGTTTTAGGTAGAATAATTAAACTGGCAGTAATTTTGTAAAAAGTATTGTGACAGGGCTTGTTTTTCAAGCCTTTCTTTTCAATGTAAATGTAAACTAATTTAGATCACTTGAAAACGAGTGGGTTTCATATCTCTCGAAACGTCGTGTAATTAATTAAACGCAGACTCGTTGGAAAATCCAATAACATTTAAGAATTATATTATACAGTAGCAAGTCCAGGATTGAAAAAAATCATTTGTTATATTTTTACTTTAATCCTTTTACTACTTAAAATTCAAAACTAAAATGATTAGGACACATACGAACTATGAACTTTTAAATATAGATGTAAATAAAGCTAAAGATACTCCTATATTTAGATTTTTTGAGAATGATTGATTTACGTTTTTGTTTAGTTTTTTACAAGACAGCTGACAGCTTATCAAGCAAGAAATTGCCAGCTTGTCAGCCTCACACCTCTAGTTACTTTCAGGGATGACATTTTGACACGTACATCGTGGCCTGTCAGTATCCAATACAAGTTTCAACCCTTCGTCTAAATTGTTTTAGTAGTGGTTAATTGAAATTTTACAAAATTTAAAGAATAAAAAATATTAGTTTATAGAAAAAACACATCAATAAGTCATAAATTAAATGACAAGCATAATATTGTTTTGCGTAAAAAATATAAAATTGTCTTAAATAACAAACTTTTTAAACAATTGTTGATGTATTGGTTATTAATGTAATTATTTAAAGTTCGTAAGTTTTAAGTTTTACAGTTAAATTAAAATATTTTGATTAAAAATGTTCTGCTACGTTTCATTATTTCTTTTCTTATTTTAATAGATAAATAACACATTTAAATTGAAATAAAAAATCGTCCTTAATCTGTAATTTATGTTGTAAAAGAGAAAGAAGTGCAATGTTAAAAGCATTATGGTTTACAAAAAATTGTTTCATTCCTAATTTCTATTCACTGTAGATACGCTTTTAGAGCCTTTCCAGATAAACTTCATTTTTCATTTTTGGTTAATTTAAGTTAACTAATTTATGATATGATTTTATGAATGTCTGAAATACATGTATTTATGGCCCATATACAACTTTAAAAACCCATTAATTATATGTTGGTGATTTTATGGGTCGCATTGTTTTTATCACAATAATCAATTGTCAGACATACTGTGCTTACGTTTAACTGTTATATATCTTACATTCTCATTACATTTATTAGCTATTGATTTTAGCAACACCATAAAATCAGTTCTTAAGATATATTCTTTCTTACGCAAATTCTTAAGAAAGATTATATACGTATTTGTTATTAATTTGAACAATGTCCACCGCCACACACAAAAATACACGTATTGTACTCAGACACATTACTATAAAAAGCTATTTAGTATTTAGTTTTAAATATATTACATTATTTGTGGCGTATTTTCATCCCTACTATAAAACAATGAATATGAAAACAAGGCAAACACAAGTTGACATGTCGGCAAACACTGGAATGATATACGAACGGTTCTCACAACAACCGGTCTGCGAGAGCAAACACAACACGTCTTGTTGGCTTAGGGACTACGTCATGAATTCCCTTTTGGTCCAGAAAAATAATCAACATCTCAACTAACTGAACTGTCAGAATTCACTTAAACATGCACAAACGTGATGCAAGGCAGGAAACGGATTTTAAACAGATATACGACTAACCGAATGTAGTTCCGGATAATATCGTATTTTTTAAAGTAAATTTATGTATTGCATTAGGACCAGTGAACTGTTTACTAAGTAATAAATGTGAACGAATTTTAAGGTACCAAAATTCGTATGTATTTAGTTAATAGGTGCACATAGCTCTAGAAGGAAATTCTACTTTGTGTTATTTGAAGTGTAAATTTAAACATTTATTTAACTGGTTAAGACCTTACATTTGGTTTCACATATCCAACTGCAATACTATCTTCAGAAATATTTTACACACATATGCAAATAAACAATTCTTTGAACTAACACAATCTAAAATTTTAATTTCAATACATAAAAATAACATTAAATTTGATAACAGTTATAAAGAAAGAAAATAATTTAACAAACAAATTTATTATGCATTCATATCATAACAGGCAAATTAAAATTGTATTTATATTTTAATAGAATACAAATAAATATTTTATAAATATTTTTACAAATGTAAAATTGTTTTGTACATGGATAAGGACAGATAATTTGTAAAATTAAAAAGAGATCACATTAAAATTAGATATGAAAACATAATTAGCCTAATGAATTAATATCGTTTAAATAGTTTTATTTACGTAAAAAAATTAAAATAAAAGCAGAACGAATGGATGAAAAATTTAGTTTCATAATGAGTAGTTAAAAATAAAATAAAACCAATTACATATGCCATTTTATTACTATATATATTTGTGGATACAAATATAGAACTTAGGCTTGAACGAGTATTTAAGTATATTTACATTTTTTTATGAATATTACAAATTGTAAAATAACTATTCTTATTTTATAGTACTTGCTTTTTTAGAATATTGTCTACTGCAGTTGTCAATTGGCCGAACTTCGTCTTATATACGGGGAGGCCAAATAAACATCTTAAATTATTGTTGGTATTTTTGTGATAGTAATATAGTTAAATATGTTTTACTTAAAACTTGGTATATCAATGAAAAGGATTTTTAAAAGTTATTAAATATCTTTCAACATAACAATTTTTAAAATCATTTGAACAGTCTCCCAAAGTTTATATTTTACGTCCTTTAAACGGTTTGGTAACGCGTATCTTGTTTCAACAGAGTCCCTCTCCCAACTGAGCCGTCGTCTGGTATCAGCAGTTGACCTCAGAGCCGTCAGCCAAGTGTACCTAAACGGTTTGTTGGTTCAGCGATAAAAATAACGAGATCGTCGCTTGTGTCAACAAATAACACACAGCAATAATATATGAGTGTAAGATATATACAGTGTAAATTTCTCCACTAAATGTTAAATGCGTCATTTTTGTAAATACAGCAAAATTGTTGTCCTTATTTTTACATTGTATGATAGAATATGCATAAATTGTATCTTTCTGTGGATATTGGTCACCATTATTAGTATTGTTTTTTTTTAAAGTATAATGCTAGAAAATGTTATACAACTAAAATAACATCAACAAAAATAAACACTAGAGAAATTGTTGATGATGAAGTAAATAGTATAGAAATAGACTATTAGTTTATAAAACGTACAACCAGAGTAATTTTTTTATTACTTATTGTCATTTTAATAAACCAAAAAGGAGTAGTTTATTTCAACATACACTATCCATAATTTTTTTATTAATATCAATCTATTACTGATCCAGCCGAAACTAAGTGGTTTCACCAAGATTTTCCAACCTAGTTCTATATTTTTCCATAATAGAGGCTTTTATTATTAAGCCTTGTTCTTTGGTAACTATAATAAAATTTGTTCCGTTAATATCTAACAATTTGGGACAAATTAGACCAATATATGTAAATTATATAATTGCGATTTATGGAGGTAACTTGATGGAGGAGGGTTGGTTGGTGTACAATAATTTCCAATCCATTCCATAGCCTAAAAAATAAATGAATACTACAAAAACAAAATAAAACCAACAAGAATCAAAGTATAGGGGAGCGAGATCAATTTTAAGCAATTTACGCACTAGTATTTCTGATAAATTGTTTGAGAGGAATATAATTTAGTTAAACTTAAAATAAGTTGACAGATATATTTTCGTAGCTATTCGTAAGAGTTTGTACAGTGAATAATGCCTCTAGGTTGAAGGTAACATAATTTTGAATGTTTTGGTGAGCCAAACAATCGAGAGTTATTATTCGATAAAGTCATTAATTTGCCAAATTGTTCGCACAGTTTGAACAACAAGGTGGTGGTGAATTGACGTGCACTAGAGAGAACAAAACATCACACTAAAAACACAAATACTCCCAGGTTTTCAACTGCAGAGAGGAATTCGTCCAGTAGTTAAACACAGAGAATACTTGTTCAACACAAACAAAGTTGTTTCTTACTTAGTGAATTACGTGTTGGTGGGAATTACCAGTAGTTGAATGTCACACAACACAAATTTTAATCTATAGTATATATAAAATTGTTCAAACTAGTTAATGTATATTGTCTATGTCTATCTGTATGTTTATTCTTTATGCACTACTACATCATTCATCCCTTTGTATGAAACTGAAAAGTTATGTATTTTTTCCAGAGAATACCTTAAGTATTTTTATTTGCATTCAATTACAGGGCTCCAGTCCACTGCACTTAAAAGTTTCAATAGTAATTCTAGGGCTCCAGTCCACTGCACTTTAATGTTTCAATAGTAATTCTAGGGCTCCAGTCCACTGCACTTTACTGTTTCAATAGTAATTCTAGGGCTCCAGTCCACTGCACTTTAAAGTTCCAATAGTAATTCTAGGGCTCCAGTCCACTGCACTTTAAGGTTTCAATAGTAATTCTAGGGCTCCAGTCCACTGCACATTAATGTTTCAATAGTAATTCTAGGGCTCCAGTCCACTGCAATTTAATGTTTCAATGCTCCAGTCCACTGCACTTTAAAGTTCCAATAGTAATTCTAGGGCTCCAGTCCACTGCACTTTAAGGTTTCAATAGAAATTCTACGGTTGCAGTCCACTGCACTTTAATGTTTCAATAGTAATTCTAGGGATCCAGTCCACTGCACTTTAATAGTTCAATAGTAATTCTAAAGCTCCAGTCCACTGCACTTTAATGTTTCAATAGGAATCTATAAAGTACAATTACACTTTTCTACTCATTATAGGTTTTTACTACAGATTAATTAGTTCAGCGTAAATAATAATTAAACTAAACGTTTTAGGTACTTATAAACTTTTACTGAAACACAAATGAAATATACTGTACAATTAGTTTCCTTCAACAAGAAACTATCTAATACTTAACATCTGTCAATAATATTCTTTAAATCAATACATAATAACAAAACATAAAAGCATGGAGCAGATATTAAATTTTAGTAAATAATTTCAAACAGCTGTTTTAATACATCAAAATTATAATCTATTTCATAATCCTAGGGCTCCAGTCCACTGCACTTTAAAGTTTCGATAGTAATCCTAGGGCTCCAGTCCACTGCACTTTAAAGTTTCAATAGTAATCCTAGGGCTCCAGTCCACTGCACTTTAAAGTTTCGATAGTAATCCTAGGGCTCCAGTCCACTGCACTTTAAAGTTTTAATAGTAATCCTAGGGCTCCAGTCCACTGCACTTTAAAGTTTCAATAGTAATCCTAGGGCTCCAGTTCACTGCACTTTATAATTTCAATAGTAATCCTAGGGATCCAGTCCACTGCACTTTAAAGTGTCAATAGTAATCCTAGGGCTCCAGCCCACTGCACTTTAAAGTTTCAATAGTAATCCTAGGGCTCCAGTCCACTGCACTTTAAAGTTTCAATAGTAATCCTAGGGCTCCAGTCCACTGCACTTTAAAATTTCGATAGTAATTCTAGGGCTCCAGTCCACTGCACATTAAAGTTTCACAAGTAATCCTAGGGCTCCAGTCCACTGCACTTTAAAGTTTCGATAGTAATCCTAGGGCTCCAGTTCACTGCACTTTAAAGTTTCAATAGTAATCCTAGGGCTCCAGTCCACTGCACTTTAAAGTTTCAATAGTAATCCTAGGCCTCCAGTCCACTGCACTTTAAAGTTTCGATAGTAATCCTAGGGCTCCAGTCCACTGCACTTTAAAGTTTCAATAGTAATCCTAGGGCTCCAGTCCACTGCACTTTAAAGTTTCGATAGTAATTCTAGGGCTCCAGTCCACTGCACTTTAAAGTTTCGATAGTAATCCTAGGGCTCCAGTCCACTGCACTTTAAAGTTTCGATAGTAATCCTAGGGCTCCAGTCCACTGCACTTTAAAGTTTCGATAGTAATCCTAGGCCTCCAGCCCACTGCACTTTAAAGTTTCAATAGTAATCCTAGGGCTCCAGTCCACTGCACTTTAAAGTTTCAATAGTAATCCTAGGGCTCCAGTCCACTGCACTTTAAAATTTCAATAGTAATTCTAGGGCTCCAGTCCACTGCACTTTAAGGTTTCGATAGTAATTCTAGGGTTGCAGTCCACTGCACTTTAATGTTTCAATAGTAATTCTAGGGCTCCAGTTTACTGCACTTTAAAGTTTCAATAGTAATCCTAGGCCTCCAGTCCACTGCACTTTAAAATTTCGATAGTAATCCTAGGCCTCCTGTCCACTGCACTTTAAAGTTTCAATAGTAATCCTAGGGCTCCAGTCATTGTACTTTAAAGTTTCGATAGTATTCCTAGGGATCCAGTCCACTGCACTTTAATGTTTCAATAGTAATCCTACGGAATTATTTTATTTATATCTATTTATCATTAATAAATAAAAACAAATGAAATGAACACTTTTAGAATAGGATAGTTAATGCTATTAATTTTATAAAATGTAATGTTTATTGAACATTAGCATTTATTTTTTTTATAAATATAAAATTTATATGTTTATAACGTGGCAAAACACGGGCAAAAAACTAGTAGAATATGGAAACAAAGCTGTGCAAATATTACGGTGATAGATTTTGGTTAGCCACGTTTAACATGGTCAGATCAGAAGAGCTCACAAAATAATTTTACTTTGATGGTGTCTTCACATGAGTAGTACAAGTGATTTATTTTGGTTAGCCGCGTTTAACATGGTCAGATCAGAAGAGCTCACAAAATGATTTTACTTTGAGGGTGCCTTCACATGAGTAGTACAAGTGATTTATTTTAATAGTTCCGTTTATTCTTTGTTTTTTATTATATAACTTTTTTTGTAACAAACACTATTAATCTGAATTTTGTTGTAAACTTTATTAAATGTCATTTGTCTATTAGATATGGTTACTATTAAGAATACACGCCCATAGATCTGGATATGACCCCAGGTGTGATCTCATAGGACAGTTCATCAATATACACAGTATCAATAGGCCATATGTCAAACAGTAATTGGTGTTGTGGGGAAATCTGTATTGTTTATAAAACACCTTAAAGCTTCTCGACCTGGCATGGTTTGTAGTTAGGAAACGAAGTCTAAATCAAAGAGAAACGCCTGAAAGGAAACACTTTTAATTATAACAACGAGGTTTTGAGTGGCTTGTCTTTACAAAAAGTAATGAAAGTCGTGCCTGAATAGTTCATTAATTTATGTATTGGAACTTGTTTTAACAATGAATGAGTTTTCATTTACTTAATCAATAGTGGATGTCTTCTACAAACTGAACTATTAGATATGCTCTGTCTCTGGAAATGACAAATAATAAGGTTAACGTACCTTTGTCGTCTTCAGCTACAAAATCCTATTTATTGGACTACGGGTTTCAGAACAAGAACTCCATGGTTACATCCACTGTACGCTGTCAAACACTTTAAACAGTAAAAAAATAGAATACAATAGGATAACACGGCCGGCTTGTATGATGGTCAGAGTCGGATTGAGCGTGCAGCTGGAACGATGTTATCCGATGCTGGACCTGACCATCATACCAACCGGCCGTGCTAACATGTGTTTTATTTTTTTAAATATGTAAATTTATTTATAATGTTTTTTATGTAACTGTTTTAAGTGTTCGGCAACGTACAATGGATGTGACCATGGAGTTCTTGTTCTGAAACCAGTAGTCCAATAAATAGGATTTTGCAGCTGAACACGACAAAGGTACGTTAACCTTATTATTTGTCATGTATACGTTCATATGTCAATATGAAATGATATTAATACCATAGTTAATAAATAACATTAATATCATAGAAAATAAATCGTTACTGGTTTATATTAATGACACAGATAACAGTGATAAGGGCGAATACCGGATGCTAATGAGTGTTGATGAGCAATTGTAGTCCCAGTTAATAAATAATTTCAACTCATCCTTAAAAATAAATTTACTTGTAGCAATATTTATGAAACCGAATGGTCTAAAACAATCAACTCAAATTTACGGACTTGAAAAAACTAGAAAATTACTAGGCATAAATCAAAATTTAAACAATGAAAAAATCTCTATTATGAAATACTAAAAATTGAAATTACATCACCGTAGTGAAACCCGCAATTGTTTATGTCAGTGAAACTTTTTCAGAAAACGAAGAGGGTGATTTAGATAGGACAAAAAAGAAAAAAAATTATTCGAAAGGTTCTAGGGCTACGAAGAACAGAATACAGTGACAGACTTGAAAATAACCGAGAAGTCGAAAATCATTAAAAAATTGAGTCGGGTATCAGAAGCACGTCAGGAGATTACCTGAAATAGACTCCATCGACAAATAGTCGACAGCCGACAGTACAAATAGCAGATATTCAGAAATCCCTGAAAATAATGCAAACGAAAAATCGAGACATATTTAACCGAAACATGTACAAAAATAAATCGATTGTTGTGTTTACTAGAGCAAACCGTAAAAAAACAATAAACCAAAATGGTCGAAAGATTGAAAAAAAAAACTTGCTGAAAGAATGGAACACACATACACGCACAGTGGTACTGACCCACCCGCCCACCCATAGACTTACAGTGGTACTGACCCACCCGCCCACCCATACACGCACAGTGGTACTGACCCACCCGACCATTCAAACACGCACAGTGCTACTGACCCACCCGCCCACCCATACACGCACAGTGGTACTGACCCACCCGCCCACCCATACACGTACTGTGGTACTGACCCACCCGCTCACCCATACACGTACAGTGGTACTGACCCACCCGCCCACCCATACACGCACAGGTACTGACCCACCCGCCCACCCATACACGTACAGTGGTACTGACCCACCCACTCACCCATACACGTACAGTGGTACTGACCCACCCGCCGACCCATACACCCACAGTGGTACTGACCCAACCGACCACCCATACACGCACAGTGCTACTGACCCACCCGCCCACCCATACACGCACAGTGGTACTGACCCACCCGCCCACCCATACACGTGCAGTGGTACTGACCCACCCGCCCACCCATACACGCACAGTGGTACTGACCCACCGACCACCCATACACGCACAGTGTTACTGACCCACCCACCCACCCATACACGCACAGTGGTACTGACCCACCCGCCCACCCATACACGCACAGTGGTACTTTCTTAAAAACCACAAGAACATTAAAAAGAATCAATTGCTTATTGTTTTCTTATAAAGAGAAATATTGCCAATAATAATAATAGTACAAATGATATTTATTTTATAAAACCTCAAGTGAGCTATTACGTTGTCATGAATAACGAACATTCTTCATTATATTTTCGTTTAAATTAAAGTTTGATTTTAAAAACAATCATCAATACTGAGTAAACATTCTTTAAACTAAGCCTTACATAGAGTTATTTAAAAAGTGTTTCTTATATATCCGTAAGGTGATGAGGTAATTTAAAGTATAATTTATTTATTGTGAATTCATACCTTTTTCGTCCCAATAGTTAAAGGTTGCCAAGAATGAGTTCTTCCAGCTCATTGTGGAATCGAAACCACGAAGTAATTGTCTGTCTGTTGGTTAACTGACGGGTCTTATACTCTGTTTTTTTTTTTTTTCATTTTGAAACTAATGAAATCCTGACTACTACCAACTCGGAATACCTTATTTCTGTAGCAGTGTCTACGTCGATGGCAACCATTGATGCAGCCACCATGTTGGGATCATCAGGACTAATAACTGAATTTATTGCCTACAAACTCCACAAAAATATTTCCACAATTAGCCACTATCAATAATGTAACTCTTTATTACCAAATGACGTATTCATTTTCGTATGGTTCAGCTTTAAGATGATATATACCTGTTGCTGAAAACTATATGCTAATCATTCTAATCGATATTAGTTACTTTACCCCTGTGAACTGTGGTAAAACACGGGTGGGTTATAAGAGATGGTTTTGTAATATGAATAGTGCTCTTTCAGAACTTTACCCACCAAAATTGCTAATTCTTCCATAAATAAAATTAAGATTACAATTTCATTGAGTAAAATAATAAAGCGTTTTCTTACACGTTTCATAGCGATGTTATTTCAATACATATTCACGGCCTCTACTATACTTGGTCAATAACTACTCAATTAAATGCTAGCAATGTATTTTTTACTCTTCTAGAATTTCTTGCTCAGAATTTCTGAATGCAAAGAATAATGCATAAAGATACGGAAAATAAAAATCTAAATTGTTTTTAAAACATAAGTTCTTTCAATGAACATGATTTAGTGTGAAATATACTTCACCGAAATAAATTCGCCATCTGAGAAAGCATAGTGTCGGAAAGTAGAGAGCATTAGGAATAAAGGGAAGAGATTTTATTAGAATCCACAAAGAAATTGGAATCTATCCTTTAAAAACCACAACGAATTGGTTAACATCAATTTTTTAGAAAATCCTGGAGTATAGAGAAGTTTTCCTTATAATCTTGATTTCACGTTAGAAACGATTTAGTGCAGTTTGTAGAGTACTGTTTGGTTATATAATGTATGCTTTTCTTCCATTTACGATATAAAGTTGTTGGCAATTAATATTAGGCAATGGTGAAATGAAAATGGATTACACATTTTTAATACGTTAAGTGGTTACTATTCTAGATAAATAATGGTTTCCCTAGTTTTTCAACACAAAAAAAATGCATAAATTATTGTCTTCTACATACAATGTATATTTATAAAATTTTAAATGGGTAAGCCAAAATAATAGATTATAAAAGACGATTATTTATTGTAAATAAATATTAATTTGATACTATAGTTCGTCGAGTAGGCTTTTCTTTAAATATGTAATTATGTTCCATTTAAGATATAAATTTGTTGTTTATTTATTTGTATTTATTTCTGAACGTTAGTACCACTTTTACTAAGAAGTGCGTGCTCTTTATATTAATTCGTTACAGTCGTAAATATTGCAATGGATATGGTACATTGGGCTTGGAAACAAACTCAAACTGTATTCAAAATAAACCCAAACAAGACTTGTAACGAATTGTTAGGTTATTTTGTATTAATAAAATTATAACTTTCAGTTCGTCAAAGTCAAGTTCAATGTCGTCTCTTTAGTTACATAGAAATCTCTTTTATTTACTTTTACCACTATCTGTCGGCCAAACTAAATTCTGCATTGATTAGGGTTTCATTATTTTCTACAGACTTTTAAATAAGAGTGATCAATGTATATGGAGATATCCTCTTACTAATAATGCATGTCTCCTTTTCAATGTTTGAAATAAATTATTGCGCTATTAAGGAGAAACTATGCAATAGAAAGACTAAGAAAAATATGTTATGCAGGGTGATTTACGAAGATATTCAGATACTTTGATAGCTCATTTTACATGAAACAAAAATATAAAAGCTTATAAAGTAAAAATAGGTTTGTAAATATTTCATTAGCAGTTTAGAACTATTTTTCCTATTATCCTGATAGGGGAGGTTTGGGAAAATTATTAAACTCAGAGTTAATTACCTTATGTTAAATAAGTGCTTCCTAGAACAATAGAATATGGAGCGAATTGGATTGTTTCTTATATATTTTAATCCGAAAAAATTTAATAAAACATGTTTCAGTACTCTAATTAAGTATTTTTCTAGAATGCCATTAACAAATAAAAAATTGGAGTGAACAAACTAATTTTCTTACTTTTGGGCAGTAAAACATACCAACGGATATATTAACTTTTGAATAACTTTGTAGAAAATGTTATTCTAAGCAAAACTATCTAAATAAGTGTACAGAAAGTAAATAAATGTTCGATAACACGAATCTTTATGCAGAACAATGCTAAGCAAAACTAACCTGAAACACATTAAACTTGTTCATTAAAATTACAGTAAAATTTAAATTACTATATTTAGATTTCTGAATAGAAAGAGTAGATTAATATTAGCAGTTCGTTCAAGTGCTGTTGACATACTGTAAGACTTGCTTTAATTCTTTTATAAAGAAATATAATAATTATATGCAGGATACTGTTATTTCAAAAGTTGAAAATACAACAAACAACAGCTGTTAAACAATTGTGTGCTATGACTTGTAGAGTTCAGATTATTTTGAGAGCTAACAACAGAATTTCAGTGTAGGTGCGTATTGTTCTCAGTCAATGTTCCACAGTAATCGATTTTCAGTTTATGGAGCATTTGTTCTGAACGTATTAACTATTAACTTATTGAAGTAGTATTGCTATGGTTATTTTCAACTGAAGAATACGCCAATTAGGGTTTATTTATGGTGAATTTGAAGGCAGTGGCATGGACAGTGTTGAAGAATACTGACAATATTACCCTAATCGTGGTGTTGCAATTTCATATTTTCGTGTTTCATGATAGAATTTATTTCTCAGTGATACATTTTGTGTGTTACAGGAAGCAGGATGACTTCCTAATGCAAGTTCCAGTACGACCACACTCACCAACATGACGTTAATGAAAATGAAAACATAGTTTCTGCTGTTGAACATAGTCCAGGTATTATGACAAGATGTATGTATTTAATGGTCATGACGATAAGTCTTTATGGTTTCGCAACGCAAAGTATGGAGAACAACATCCATCCTTCCCATAAACATCGAGGATAGAAGGCCCATCACTTGGAGTACTGCACTTGGTTGAATACTTATCATCAACGTCTCAAGTACAGTTCATTTTTCGATGAGACATAGTTAATTCGAGATGTTATTAACAATTTACGAAACCAACATGTGGGCAAAATGAAGCCTCGTTCAACAATGTACCTAAACAACGTAACTTTCAACAACCGTGATATAGCGCTAACTTATGGTTTGGTACTATTCAAGGCCAGCTGATAAGACCAATTATTTTTAAAGAGCACTTAACAGGCCGAGCACACTTACTGTTCCTTCAAGAAGAATCCCCGATTGCTAGAAGATGTTCCTCTTGCAACGCGACGCCAGATATACTTCCAACATGATGGTGTACCATCAAGTATTTAAAATATATTTCTACATACTTGAATCAGCAGTTTCCAAATAAATTGATTGTATTTGGAGTGGCCGACGTATACCCGTAATACACTGCATACACGTAAAGTGGCCCATCACTGCCACTTTACATGTATGTTTGGGCGAGAGGTCACTGCCGTAAGTGACCCATCCAACTTTAAACACTACACGTATGGGTGGATGAATTACACCACCGTAGTTTACCACTAATAATGTGGATGTTTGTGTTTAGAATGCGAATCTGAACTATGAACAAAAAATAAAGTTTCAGATAAAAATCATATTTACGATATTTTATTAATTTTTCTTGTTTTACTCGTCCTATTCAAGAAAGGAATGAAACAAAAATGAAATCAAACCACAAACTAGGTTGCAATAAAACACAAACCAGAATAAGATCACATTAAATTCTTGTGAGGCGCTGCTCGGATGGTTTAACAAAGCTTTTTCCCTTCTAAACTACAAGAAGCAACAAGAGCTTAAGAGACAAAGTTGATGGAGACACTTTTGAAAAAAGTACTGTAATTTTATCGAATAGATTAAGATTAATATTTTCCGTGTTAATTTTACTTTGCACTGTTCTGAATGAAAATTAATTGAATCAAGCATGTATTCACTTTATGTATATTTTATTTATATTATGTTGTTCAGAATAAAACTTTCTATAATTTGATTTTTTAAAATAATATTTGTGTAATTAGTTCATTAGTCATATGAAACAACAAAGTTCTGTATGAACAAAAGCTGAAAAAATATTGAACGTCAACTATCAAGCGCAATTAGTTTTAAATAACATTTTGTGTAGGTATTGATTGATATTTTTACATAAACCCGTGCAGTGTACCATAACAATTGGAACTATAATTATATGTAGTTTGAACAGTAATGATAACTGATTCATCTCTCAAGTACTGATGTTAGTTTGAGTAAGTAAACAAAACCTTTTTACTAGCTTGAACAGCCAAAACATTATAAGGTCTTAACAGTTCCTTATTAATATTTATTAGTTTTAATTAATAATTATTGAAAGTGGTATTAAGCTGTAGAAAATAAATCTTTACTAGATGGTACTGTAAAATATTACCTAAAATTAAATGTATAAGAGATTTTCCAAAATCTGTTTGATGTTCAAATTTTTTTTATTTTTTTATTTATTTTTTTTTAGAATAATTTAAATATGTATATGTATGATGGAAAGGCAGTTTAAATTTCTTATAGCACAAACAATTGAATAATAAACATCATGATAACATAAAATAATTCCTTGTATATGATCAACTTTTTTACGATATAATTACGTAGTTCCGTTAGATACGTGTTTGCTTTCGTACATTTCCATAATAGTCACTTGTTGCATGGAGCACCATGTAGTAGCTCTTCGGCTTCAGCTTTCAAAGACATATAAACTCAAATATGTATAAGTCCCATGCGAGAAGGTCAAAAACCTACTCATCTAAGAATGTAGTGTTATTGTCTGAGGGTGCTTATTGAATGATTGGTAGAGAGCTCTACTTTGTCCACGAGTGGATGCTAACTTCCTCTGTTGTCCTTAGAGAACAATGTTGTTCGATATACTACTTGGGGTGGCTGATTGATTCATGTTGTGGGATACTTTTCTAGGCTGTAAACATTCATCTTTATAGCAAAACCAATCGTTGATGAGTAAAGAATTAATGCTGTTAAATTAACAAATTCAGCTTCCAATGGAGTCAATTATACTGTATACTGTATAGCTGGTCCAGAGCGTGAGAGAGAGAGAGAGAGAGAGAGAGAGAGAGAGAGAGAGAGAGAGAGAGAGAGAGAGAGAGAGAGAGAGAGAGAGAGAGAGAGAGAGAGAGAGAGAGAGAGAGAGAGAGATTAAATTTATCGGTCAATACCACAGAACGTCTATGTGTGATTGGTAAGTCTGACACAATTGTATGTGTAGGTGGGTGGATCTGTTAGAGGGTTTAGCTTTTATTATCAGATTTAATGTACAGTTTTAGATATTATTAGTATTTGTGATAAGTTTTAAGTAAACGTTTGTTAAATGAATATTATGGTTGTTCTATGATCGGTCTGAAAAACATCACCTCCGAACAGTTGTCTTCATAAACATAGTTAAATATGCTTTAAATAAACTTGTTAATCCAAGCCAACACATCTTTATATCTTCTGAACTGTTAATTTAACATTGTATTACAATATGTGAACCCATGTATTTTTATAATATTAACTAATTGTTTGCTATCATCTTAATTTTAAATTAATTTATGTAAAGTTTAACAATAATAAATAGATCTCTTTAAATTACTTTGGGTCCACTACGCCGAGCAATAACCTTTAGAGAACGTGGTGCAGCTTGACGGGGAGACACGCTGTCTTTCGTAAAACAAGTCATTAGGAGGGGCAGACAAAGACAGTTGACAGCGCAATATGGCGTTGGTAATGAGCTAGAAATATTCCAGGAACAATAGAAAGTGGGTGCTGCATCAGCCATGCCCTTTTGAAATAGTAAATATTTTATTTTAACATTTAGTATTGTATTAACATATTTACACAATCAGTATACAAATAGTTTTTTAATTAGCATAATACGTGTTGGTACATATACAGTACAAGTAAACGTCACACAACACAAATTTATTACAATATAAGCACAAAATGCACAAATATACTACAATACAAGCACAAAATGCACAAATATTATGGTTTTTGTGCACCATAATACCAAAATGCACCATAATATTTGTGCATTTTGTGCTTGTATTGTAGTATATTTGTGCATTTTGTGCTTATATTGTAATAAATTTGTGTTGTGTGACGTTTACTTGTACTGTAATCAGTATACGACGTTTTCATTATTTATTTTACAAATGTTGAAGTTAAATTCCTTTAAACTTCCTCCAAGCACATACTACTATAGTTTCAATGTACACGAATTAAACTATTCATGAAATTTTATTCAATGATTAAGGTTACAACAAGTAAAATGATCCATGAATATTATAAATTACAGTTGTATTACAATACAAGTACAAAATGCACAAATATTATGGTGATCGATTTCGGTGAACCACGCTCACCTTCCTCAGACCAGAGGGATTCACAAAAGAATCGTCACTACAGTCAATAAGTAGTGAGTCAGCCTCAGCAGTAGCTGACGACCGCATTCGGCAACAGAGCTTATCAATGTGGTAGTAGAAACAATATCATGGATAGTTTTCATTCTAAAGAACATGTCTTTGCTGTTAAGAATTATCAACAGTTAATAATACCTACTGTTAAACAAGGAAATTATGTTAAGTGAGTTCGTACAAACTACTAATTGCTCACCTTCTACTGTACTTGGATTAACAACAGAGCTTACCACAAAGCAGTTTCAAGTTCTTTGATAAATAATGCACTAATTAGAATTACTAACTACAAGGACCTTATTCATAATGCACCGTTGCAAATCCCTTAACTTTAGATAAAACTCTGTAAGTTCCTTAGTGCAGAGTTCAACAGGCTTATTTTTGGAAGGCTGTAAGTATTTAAATATTGATAGATTATCAGTTTCATTGATAAGCACTAAGATTTAATTGTTAACCCTTCGAGGACCAAAAAATATATTAAAAAATGTGGTAATTCTCTTTATTTTCCTCAACTTTTGTGTGCGACATGTAAAATACTTAGGCTGTAAATTTGGAGATACGTAAGTGTTTATTCATTAATTTACAACATTTGTTCTAATAAAGATACAAGGGTACTTCTTTGACCAAGATATTTTTAATTGAGTACTTTAATCAAAATAAATATTCTAAAAGTCATATCATAATTTTGAGATATTTATATTTTGTCAAAATAGTTATTTTTTTTAATTTATTATTTTTTACGCTTACAGCTTGTAAACAAAAATATTGTACCCTTGGCAAACTGAGTTATTGAAGTCTAAACCTAATCACTTACAAACAAAGAAAAATTACAACAATCGGATTAAAAATAAAACAATTATAACATGAAATATTTTATTAATACTGTTAGATTCCTCTGGTAAAATTAACTCTGTCTATTACTATCAGTTATTTTCATTGAAGTTATATTCCAACAGCTGACTCGATATGTCAAACAAACATTCTTGAACGTCTTCGTGGCATCCCAAAGACATACAAGTTATCGTAAGCGGTAAATTGGATGTTATATGTCCATATCGTCATTCCATCCTCAACGTGAAATTTTGTAAGGACCATATTCGTCATTCGGTCCTCAAGAGAAAAATAGTAAATGACGAAATGGAGTCATTCGGTCCTCAAAGGTAATAGAAAAAAAATATTAATATATATGTTGTATTTAAAAAATATCTTAAAGTAGCATTAATAATAACAATTATAGTATAAAGGAACTAAACCAGGTATATTTACTGGGGCCTGGAACAAACTAATGAAAAATGTTTCAGTATTTGCAGTAATTGGAGACCATTTGGCATGTCTACGTGTGAAAAAAGTATTATGTACACCTAGACGTTTAGTAATGGTTTCGATGAGACAAAACAGTAATTACAATCCATGTATCCCCTTTTACACAACGCTAATTCAATACAATCCACTTAACGATGGTGATTGAGTCACAACGATATCGTTTAGATCCAGACCCTCTCAATAGATACATAACTGGTGAAAACAATGAATACTATTGTGGTAACTAATTGTGTTTAGTAGTTAGCCAGTGAAATTAGGTCATCTAATCGTGAGCTGTGTAATCCATTTATATAGTACTGTACTTAGTTTTATAAGTAATTAGTACGCCATAATACACTCATTAAACAATTTATAAGGATATTACTTAGCGTTGTTTATAAAATCACTCTTAAATGATATCATCATATAAATATTAATAACAGAGAGAATTATTATAGACACTACACAGAAGGTAAGCAAATCTCCATCACTGTCACTGGTGTAACTAGTCTTTTGATTATACACTACCCAGAAGGTGTAACTAAATCTCCATCACTGTTACTGTGTAA